>SKCR01049284.1:0-39716 GCA_019454045.1 Zanthoxylum bungeanum
AAATCTTCTGGTTTGACCGAAATTTTGAGAAGCAATGAAGAAGAGTAGTGCTAGCACACACATGGGTTATATTATGGTGATAGGGAAACGAATTTATGAGCATGGAAAAGCTTGAAGCTTGGAGCTTCCATGGTGTTCATCAATGGCCGAATCATGGAGGAACCAACCAGTCAAAACCGAGCAGCCCACTGCCTTGGAGAGCTGTTGCCGTGAGCTTGGAGGGAGGCAAAAACGCAGCTTGTTCTTTGCATCTCAAACCGTTCAATGTGAGTTATGTTTCCGCCTTACTCCTTTGATGTGTTCATACGAATTTTATGCTTGTTTTGGATGATTCTTGGGACCTAATTAGGAACTCAACACACATTTAATCCCAGATTAAATAAAGCTTCAATTAATCCCATATTAATTTTCTCTCTCTAAATTAATCCCAGATTAATTCTAGTTTAAGTAAACTGTCATCGGTGAATCTTTGGGAAGCGACCCAAGAGACCTCTGGATATGTTGGAAGTAAATCCGGTTATCAGACTATCCGATTAAGTGTGTACCTTGTACCACATGCTTACGGATTTACAAGACATGGTTGGCTTCTAGCAAAGCACCGTTGTGGGAACACAGAAACTGGGTGACGCATGCTGTCCCGGGCTCGCGGCCCGGTCGGGAGTACGAAGTAGCCACGGGGGACTAAACCGGAGAATAATGGAGTCGCCACCCGATGTGAACCGGGAAAATGAGATTTAAGGCCGCACTCACCCCTCGCAAGGGAAATCCTCAAACCGTTGGGTTCAGAATGGTCCCTTACTCATGCCACTTGTAATGAAAGGATTTATGTAATAATTTAATCACGCTTAAGTAGCACTTATTTCCAAGAGTATCATGCTTCTAAATTCACATGTACAAAATAAAACTTACACATATATTTCACATCTAAGATTGCATGCTTGGAAGTACATCAAAGGAACGACAAACATACAATCTCATTGGCATATTATATTCAAGAAAACACAAGCACACATACTAACTACACAAGCACACATGTGAGCACCTTCTCAAGTGGTACGTGGAATTGCATCCCAAGTACAGACCGTACTACCGTCCATTCAGAATCGGCTACGGAATTTATGTCTGGGTTTCCATCCGATATACCACAAGAAATGATACTCAAATGTTATCATGACATAAGTATATGAATTGTAATACATTAACACATTGTATTCATACATGTAGGGATAGCTACTAGGAAAACTATGTATGCAATCTAATGAAAAGGGCTCAGTTCAGTGGGTGCGCGTTCGCGTAGCGTTTGAAAACACGTTCGAACGGTAAACAGAAGGTTTGCGTTCGTGTAGCGTTCGAGAACGTGTTCGAACGGAACCAGACCTAATGCATGATAAGACTAAGAAAGTGCGTGTGCGTTCGAGAACGCGTTCGAAAGGTAAACAGAAGGTTCACGTTCGTATAGCATTCGAGAACGCGTTCGAATGGAAAAGACCTGATGCATTATGAGACTAAGAAAGTGCGTGTGCTTTCACGTAGCGTTCGAGAACGTGTTCGAACGGTAAAAAGATGGTTCGCGTTCGTGTAGTGTTCGAGAACGCTTTCGAACGGAACCAGACCTGATGCATGCAACACAAAGAATAAAGGGAACAATGTCAAGCTTAGTATGTTCGATTAAACATATCTTGCATTCAACCGAACACACATATACCGGCGGGGCAAAGCATCGTGGTAAATGGCTTTAACCACTCCCTGTAGGGGATCTTTCATTCCACTTACTAAGCCCATGTGCTCGATTGGATCATGCATACAAAGAATTAAAACCAATAATATCAAACGTAGTATGCCTGATTGAACGTGTCTTGCATTCAACCGAACACACGTCAACTGGCGCGGTAAAGCATCGTGGTAAAGGGCTTTAATCCCTCCCCATAGGGGATCTTTCATTCCACTTACTAAGCCCATGCGCTCGATTGAATCGTGCATACAAAGAATTAAAAGCAATAATATCGAACGTAGTATGCCCGATTGAACGTGTCTTTCATTCAACCGAACACACATCAACCGGCACAGTGAAGCATCGTAGTAAAGGGCTTTAACCCCTCCCCATAGGGGATCTTTCATTCCACTTGCTAAGCCCATGCGCTCGATTGAATGATACGTAAATAAGCAACATGCAAAATTCAAGTAACGAAAAATAAATAAATAAACCAAAGCAACATGAAACAAAAGAAGGTGCCATTTATTCAAGCGGTACGTGGAGTTGTATCCCAAGTACAGACCGCACTACCGTCCATTCGGATTCGGCTACGGAATTTACGTCTGGGTTTCTATCCTATATACCGCAAGAGACGACACTCTTTCATTCATCCAATACCCACAACACGCATCATACACACACAAGATTCAACAAATAATTAAAATAAAGTCAAAATAAATAGCAAAAATCAAATAAAAATGAGTGTGGAAAGTACCCTCAGGTCTAACCTTTTTGCCAACTTTCGGGCTTGCGTTTCACGGACGTCGGAAAGGGTACAGCTCCTTAACTTCTCCGGTTCATTGGTTTAGCGTCCTAGCTCACTGTTTTGCTGTTTTGCTTGCCGTTCGGTCTCCATTCTGCTATTGTTCAGTCTCCGTTCTGCTGTCATTTGGTCTCAGCTTTTCTACTCACTGTTCAGGTCACCTGTTTTGACGTTTCAACGGACTGTTCCGAGTGTTTTTGTGGGTTTTTGGTGTAGTATTGTGTGATTATTTTAAGGATATTAAGTGCAGTTTTTATGTTACTGGTTTAGGGATTTTAGGGACTGTTTGAGGGCTAATAGGAGTGCAGTTTTTTGGTACCGCAGGGAGGTTTATGGGGCTGTTGTTTCGGTGATATAAGAAGGCTTATAGGGCTGTGTTTTTGACGTGCGAAGGGCTGCTGTATTTGGTGTATTTTTCGGTGATGTGAGGGAAGGAGATGAAGAGAAATTTTTTATATTTTTTGTGTGATATGCGTGAATGGAGAGCTTGGAGAGGGGGGTTGGAAATTCTTTGCTTCTTTTTTCTTGTGATGGGCGTCAAAATTAGGAGGGTGCTGTTTTCGGTTATGGAGTGGAGGAGATGAGGGGATAGGTTTGTGTTCTTCCTATTGCTATTGCCGTGAGTGGCTAGGGTTTCACCTTGTCTCAAAAGGAAGGGATTTTGGCATTAAAGAGAGATATGATTTGGTGTTTGAGCAAGGAAAGTCAAAGATTGAAGGGGGACAAATCTTGGCTAGATTAGGAATACAAAATATTTAATTTGTTATGATTGATTTTAATTAGGCATGACATCCTTTTAATTTAGTATGTGATTTGTTTGGTTAGGAAGTTAATTTATTTGATTTATCTTTATTAGGTATGATTATATTTTGTGTTTTATTTAATTGGTAAATGGTTTAAATATATTATTTAATTCAATGTTTAATTTAATTAAATTGGGATGTGTTTTATGGGCTTTGGGGGGCTAATTGGGCTGGGGTGCGAGACTAGCAGCAAAACCAGAAACACCAACGCCGTTCGAACGCCAATTCGAATGCTACACGAACGTCCACAATCTGCCTGACATTCGAACGAAGTAATGAACACAGCACTAACGAAGACAATGAACTTGTGAGATGAACTTGATGACGTACTTATTCTGAATTTCCCCTTCCGACCTCCGTTTCCTGCAATATCCTTAGCTAAAAAGGTAGTGCCTCCAACTGCGACTCATCATCGGGTTTCACAGGCGAAAATGCAATGCCTAGAGTCACCCCCACTTTGATGGGACTTGTGCAGTGTGTGGCTTTGAACAATTCTTATCAAAGTTATGCAATGCATTTTCACTTACCTGGCTCGGCTGCTGCCTCGAGCTGAGTTGGCGCTCCAGTGGACCTCGATCATGGGACGCATCCCAATAACTGCAACCGACAATGGGGGAACCTCGACCCTGGGCACCTCGACCCAATACCGCTGACAATAGGGACCTCGCCCTCGAACTGAATATGTAGGGCACCTCGACCCGGAACTACAACTGACAACGGGGGCACCTCGACCCTAGGCACCTCGACCCAACACCGCTGACCATAGGGACCTCGCCCTCGAACTGATGATGTAGTGGGTACCTCGACCCTGGGCACCTCGACCCGGAACTACAACTGACAACGGGGCCTTGCCCTCAAGCTGATATGGGCCTCGCCCCCGAGCCGACATGATATGGGCCTCGCCCCCGAGCCGACATGATATGGGCCTCGCCCCCAAGCTGATATAGGCCTCGCCCCTTGGGACTCATCCCAAAAACTGAAATTGCGCTGACGCTGCTTGGCTCATTTCTGCCGCTTTCTCCTTTCTTCGAACCTGCGAACACAAAACAAAAACAAACACGAAGAGAATGAAATGTTACGTGTATGCATGAATGATTTTCTTATTCCGTTGGGCTAGGTCTTCTGCTAATTTCCGTGGTGACTGTTCGGTCTTCTCTCCCTCAGGCAAAGTATTGCTTCAATCTGTCTACGTTGATCGGCTCGGTGAACTTGTTCCCCTCCAAGTCTGATAGCTTCACTGCTCCATTTCCCATTACCTTCTGCACTATGTAAGGTCCTTCCCAGTTGGTCAGAATTTTCCTCTCGGATCTGTCGTCGACGGCCTCGACTGCTTAAGTACCAAATCACCGTTTTTGATCTTGGTGGGATGTACTTTCTTATTGAATGCTCAGGCTAGTCTCTTCTGATACAACTGCATGTGATACAAAGACTTAGTTCTCTTCTCATCCAATAGTGCTAACTGATCAAACCTCTGTGCGACCCACTCCTGTTCCGGTAATCCTGCCTATGCTAATACCCTCATAGATTGTTTTTCCACTTCTACCGGCAAAACTGCTTCCATTCCATAGACCAAAGAGTAAGGTGTGGCCCCTGTTGCTGTTCTTACATATGTTTTGTACCCCCACAAAGCATACGGTAATTTCTCGGCCCAATCTCTGCAATTTTCTGTCATCTTGGCTAAAATTGTCTTTATAGTCTTGTTGGCTGCCTCAACTGCCCCATTTGCCTGCGGCCTATACGGTGACGACTTGTGGTGGCCTATCCCATACCTCTGTAACATTGCCTTTGTCTCTCCTTGAAACTGGACCCCGTTGTCTGTCACTACATGATGCGGCATACCATACCGACAAATGAGGTTCCGAGCTATAAACTTTGCCATCTGCTTTGCTGTAACATTACGGAATGATTCGGCTTCCACCCACTTCGAGAAGTAATCTACTGCCACTACTATGAAGCGATGCCCATTTGATGCATTCGGTCAAATTTCCCCAATCATATCAATCCCCCATGCTGAGAAAGGCCACGGTTTTGACAACCCGTGCAATTCTGTGTGCGGTAAGTGATTCAAATTACCATGTGCTTGACAGTCATGACAGTGCTTCACCATCTTCGCGCAATCTGTTTCCATGGTTGACCAATAAAAACCTTGTCTCACTATCTTGCGGGACAGATTCAACCCGTTCATGTGCGGACCACATACCCCGTCGTGTATTTCTTCCATTACATGCTGAGCTTCTTCTTTTCTCAAACACTTCAACTGAATACCGTTTCCTTGCCTCTTGTACAATTCCCCTTTCAAAATCTCATACTGGGAAGCTAACTTCTGAATGGCTATTCTGTCTTTTCTGCCTGCCCCTTCCGGGAGTTCACCATGTTCCAGATATCTCTGAATGTCATAATACCAAGGTTTACCGTCGTCGACCTCAACTTCCAGAATTCTTTCTATCTCATAAACATGTTTGCTTGTTGTTGTCAGTATCAACGGTCTCATCACTAACTTTTCTGGATTTTCCCAAGTCGCTGCTAGTGTAGCCAATGCATCTGCCATCTGATTCTATTCTCTCGGTAAGTGCTGAAACTTACACTCGGGGATAACCTGAGCCAATTTTCTGAGGTGAAAAGGTAAGGCTTCAACAGTTATTCCTTCAATTCCCATTCTCCTCGCATCTGCTGGACTACCAACATAGAATCTCTGTAGACTTCCACACTCCCGGCCTTCAAGGCTATCAATGCTGTAAAACCAAAAGCACATGCTTCATACTCGGCCATGTTATTAGTCACTCTGAATGTCAACCTCTTGGTTAAAGGCAAAGTCTCTCCCTCGGGGGTCACTATCACGATCCCAATTCCGGCTCCCTTGTAATTCACTGCTCCGTCAAAAAACATCTTCCATCTCTGAACTGTTATCGCTTGGATCTCTTCATCTGGAAATTCAAACTTATACTGATCCCCCTCAACAGGTTGCAATGCCAGAAACTCTGCTACTGCTCGCCCTTTGATCACTTTGGAGGTGAGATACTCAATTTCAAACTATGTCAACAATACCAACCATCTGCCTAATTTTCCCACTAGTGAAGGCACCGAATGAAGATATTTCAGAGGATTCTCCTTTGCCACCACCTAGATCTTGTAAGACTGGAAATAATGCCGCAACTTTCTGGAAGCCCATACCACTGCAAGACAGATCTTCTCAACCTCCTGATATCGAGCCTCATACGAGAGCATCTTCTTACTCAGATAATAGACTGCATGTTCTACCCCTATCTCATCTGCCTGTACCATCATAGCCCCCAGTGCTTCTGATTCTATAGCCAAATACAATATCAAAGGTCTGCCCGGTCTCGGAGGTTTCAATACAGGTGGCTTTACCAAGTACTCCCTGATTCTTTCGAAGGCTGTCTGACACTGTTCATTCCATCTCACTGGCTGATCTTTTCTCAACAGTTTGAAGATAGGCTCACATACCGATGTCAACTTGGCAATGAACCGACTGATGTACTGAATCTTCCCCAAGAATGCTCTGACTTCTTTTTCTGTCTTTGGCGCAGGCATTTATGTGATTGCCTTGATCTTTTCGGAGTCTACCTCTATTCCGCCCATTCCCACTGTATGAACAAGCAATTTCCCTGATGTCACCCCAAACACACATTTCTTAGGGTTTAGCCGCAGGTTGTATCTGTCAACTCTCTGAAGAAACCTTTCTAGTGCTTCAATATGCCCTACCCTTGTCTCTGATTTCACCATCATGTCATCTACATACACCTCAATCTATTTGTGCATCAAGTCGTGGAAAAGTGTAGTGGCCATCCGCTGATAAGTAGCTCCCGCATTCTTAAGCCCAAACGGCATTACCTTGTAATCATAAGTACCCCACTCGGTAACAAATGTTGTCTTGTGTTTATCTTCCTCAGCCATGAGAACCTGATTGTAACCCGAGAACCCATCTGTAAATGAATACATAGCGGATAAAGCCGCGCTATCAACCAGAACATCTATATGCGGCAAAGGAAAATCATCTTTCAGACAAGCTTTATTGAGATCTCTGTAGTCTACACACATTCTGACCTTCCCATCTTTCTTCGGTACCGGTACTATGTTAGCCAACCATTCAGGATACTTTACTATGTCTAACCTTTTTGCCAACTTTTGGGCTTGCGTTTCACGGACGTCGGAAATGGTACAGCTCCTCAACTTCTCCGGTTCACTGGTTTAGTGTCCTAGCTCACTGTTTTGCTATTTTGCTTGTCGTTCGGTCTCCGTTCTGCTGTTGTTCGGTCTCCGTTCTGCTGCCGTTTGGTCTCTGCTTTGCTACTCACTGTTCAGGTCACCTGTTTTGACGTTTCAACGGACTGTTCCGAGTGTTTTAGTGGGTTTTTGGTGTAGTCTTGTGTGATTATTTTAAGGATATTAAGTGCAGTTTTTATGTTACTGGTTTAGGGATTTTAGGGACTGTTTGAGGGCTAATAGGAGTTCAGTTTTTCAGTAATGCAGGGAGGTTTATGGGGCTGTTGTTTCGGTGATATAAGAATGCTTATGAGGCTGTGTTTTTGACATGTGAAGGGCTGCTGTATTTGGTGTATTTTTTGGTGATGTGAGGGAAGGAGATGAAGAGAAATTTGTTATATTTTTTGTGTGATATCCGTGAATGGAGAGCTTGGAGAGGAGGTTGGAAATTCTTTGCTTCTTTTTTCTTGTGATGGGCGTCAAAATTAGGAGGGTGTTGTTTTCGGTTATGGAGTGGAGGAGATGAGGGGAATGGTTTGTGGTCTTCCTATTGCTATTGCCGTGAGTGGCTAAGGCTTTTTGTGTTATGATTTTTCTGTGAGTTATCTGTATGAGCTAGAGGAGTGCATGTCTTGGTTAGGGGTTGTTTATATAGAGAAGGGCTAGGGTTTCACCTTGTCTCACAATGAAGGGATTTTGGCATTAAAGAGAGATATGATTTGGTGTTTGAGCAAGGAAAGTCAAAGATTGAGGGGGGACAAATCTTGGCTAAATTAGGAATACAAAATATTTAATTTATTATGATTGATTTTAATTAGGCATGACATCCTTTTAATTTAGTATGTGATTTGTTTTGTTAGGAAGTTAATATATTTGATTTATCTTTATTAGGTATGATTATATTTTGTGTTTTATTTAATTGGTAAATGGTTTAAATATATTATTTAATTCAATGTTTAATTTAATTAAATTGGGATGTGTTTTATGGGCTTTGGGGGGCTAATTGGGCTGGGGTGCGAGACTAGCAGCAAAACCAGAAACACCGACGCCGTTCGAACACCAATTCGAATGCTTCACGAACGTCCGCAATCTGCCTGACGTTCGAACGAAGTAACGAACGCAGCACTAACGAAGACAGTGAACTTGTGAGATGAACTTGATGACGTACTTATTCTGAATTTCCCCTTCCGACCTCCGTTTCCCGCAATATCCTTAGCTAAAAAGGTAGTGCCTCCAACTGAGACTCATCATCGGGTTTCACATGCGAAAATGCAATGCCTACAGTCGCCCCCACTTTGATGGGACTTGTGCAGTGTGTGGCTTTGAACAATCCTATCAAAGTTATGCAATGCATTTTCACTTACCTGGCTCGGCTGCTGCCTCGAGCTGAGTTGGCGCTGCTGTGGACCTCGATCCTGGGACGCATCCCAATAACTGCAACCGAAAACAGGGGCACCTCGACCCAATACTGTTGACAATAGGGACCTCGCCCTCGAACTGATGATGTATTGTCTTTATAGTCTTGTTGGCTGCCTCAACTGCCTCATTTGCCTGCGGCCTGTACGGTGACGACTTGTGGTGGCCTATCCCATACCTCTGTAACATTGCCTTCGTCTCTCCTTGAAACTGGACCCCGTTGTCTGTCACTACATGATGCGCATACCATACCGACAAATGAGGTTCCGAGCTATAAACTTTGCCATCTGCTTTGCTATAACATTACGGAATGATTCGGCTTCCACCCACTTCGAGAAGTAATCTACTGCCACTACTATGAAGCGATGCCCATTTGATGCATTCGGTCGAATTTCCCCAATCTTATCAATCCCCCATGCTGAGAAAGGCCACGGTTCTGATAACCCGTGCAATTTTGTGTGCGGTAAGTGATTCAAATTACCATGTGCTTGACAGTCATGACAGTGCTTCACCATCTTCGCGCAATTTGTTTCCATGGTTGACCAATAAAAACCTTGTCTCACTATCTTGCGGGACAGATTCATCCTGTTCATGTGCGGACCACATACCCCGGCGTGTATTTCTTCCATTACATGCTGAGCTTCTTCTTTTCTCAAACACTTCAACTGAATACCGTTTGCTTGCCTCTTGTACAGTTCCCCTTTCAAAATCACATACTGGGAAGCTAACTTCTGAATGGCTATTCTGTCTTTTCTGCCTGCCCCTTCCGGGAGTTCACCATGTTCCAGATACCTCTGAATGTCATAATACCAAGGTTTACCGTCGTCGACCTCAACTTCCAAAATTCTTTCTATCTCAACCTCTTGGCTAAAGGCAAAGTCTCTCCCTCGGGTGTCACTATCACGATCCCAATTCCGGCTCCATTGTAATTCACTGCTCCGTCAAAAAATATCTTCCATCTCTGAACTGTTATCGCTTGGATCTCTTCATCTGGAAATTCAAACTTATACTGATCCCCCTCAACAGGTTGCAATGCCAGAAACTCTGCTACTGCTCGCCCTTTGATCACTTTGGAGGTGAGATACTCAATGTCAAACTCTGTCAACAATACCAACCATCTGCCCAATTTTCCCACTAGTGAAGGCACCGAATGAAGATATTTCAGAGGATTCTCTTTTGCCACCACCTGGATCTTGTAAGACTGGAAATAATGCCGCAACTTTCTGGAAGCCCATACCACTGCAAGACAGATCTTCTCAACCTCATGATATCGAGCCTCATACGAGAGCATCTTCTTACTCAGATAATAGACTGCATGTTCTACCCCTGTCTTATCTGCCTGTACCATCATAGCCCCCAGTGCTTCTGATTCTATAGCCAAATACAATATCAAAGGTTTGCCCGGTCTCGAAGGTTTCAATACAGGTGGCTTTACCAAGTACTCTCTGATTCTGTCGAAGGCGGTCTGACACTGTTTATTCCATCTCACTGGCTGATCTTTTCTCAACGGTTTGAAGATAGGCTCACACACCGATGTCAACTTGGCAATGAACCGACTGATGTACTGAATCTTCCCCAAGAATGCTCTGACTTCTTTTTCTATCTTTGGCGCATGCATTTCTGTGATTGCCTTGATCTTTTCGGAGTCTACCTCTATTCCGCCCATTCCCACTGTATGACCAAGAAATTTCCCTGATGTCACCCCAAACACACATTTCTTAGGGTTTAGCCGCAGGTTGTATCTGTCAACTCTCTGAAGAAACCTTTCCAGTGCTTCAATATGCCCAACCATTGTCTCTGATTTCACCATCATGTCATCTACATACACCTCAATCTCTTTGTGCATCAAGTCGTGGAAAAGTGTAGTGGCCATCCGCTGATAAGTAGCTCCCGCATTCTTAAGCCCAAACGGCATTACTTGTAACAATAAGTACCCCACTCGGTAACAAATGATGTCTTGTGTTTATCTTCCTCAGCCATGAGAACCTGATTGTAACCTGAGAACCCATCTGCAAATGAATATATAGCGGATAAAGCCGCGCTATCAACCAGAACATCTATATGCGGCAAAGGAAAATCATCTTTCGGGCAAGCTTTATTGAGATCTCTGTAGTCTACACACGTTCCGACCTTCCCATCTTTCTTCGGTACCGGTACTATGTTAGCCAACCATTCAGGATACTTTACTACTTCCAAGAACCCCACATCTATCTGTTTCTTAACTTCCTCTCTGACTTTCTCAGCCCATTATGGTCTCATCCGTCGGAGTTTCTGTTTTACTGGCCTTATATTCGGATAAGTTGGTATCGTGTGCTGGGCAATGTTTCTGTCTACCCCAGGCATGTCCTCATAGGACCAAGCAAACACTTTGACATATCTGACCAATACTTCTTCTAGTTTTGCCCTCTCTTCAGAGGTAACTTCACTTGCAATCAGAATTTCCTTGGGGTTCTCAAGCGTACCCAAGTTAAATGCAATAGTTCTGGCCGAACTGATATCAAATATGCTTGATTCGTGTAGAGTAAATGGAAATGACTCAGGCAAGTAAGCAAAAGAAATGTCTTTATTATTGGATAATGAGGAAGTACATTCAAACAAATCAGGAAGGTAAATGTCTTCATCATCTATAGACACTTCTTCCTCTGCAATCAGGTCTTCCTCAGGCTTTTCATCCTCTCCCAGAGTCAGGCTCTCCAACTTCATCAATTCTTCTTCCCAATTCTCTGCTTCCACAGCTTCTTTAATCAGCGGTTTCTCACCCAACAAATCCTGGAAGATCTCAAATCAGGTACCACAATCCCATTAACTTCCACAGGTTCAGGCTCCCCTTGATATCCTGAAGCTTTCACAAAACATTCCATCAGTTTCAGGCCCTTTTTCTTGACCTTTGGATTTTCTTCATCAGACTTATACCCCAAACCCTTCCGAGTAGTATGTCCTCTGAAATCTGGTAATTTTGAACCTTTACCCGGCTCAAACTTCATTTTCTCCATAATCCTAGCCACCCTAGGATCCACCCACCCCTCAAAAGTAGCTGACACCTGAAACCTCGTGAAAGGTTATATCTCCAAGGTAGTCACGGCATTATCTAACTCAGCCCGGATGGTAACAACTTCTCCCTCATACGGGAACTTGATCATCTGATGCAAAGTGGAAGGCACGCCCCCAAGTTTGTGAAACCAAGGTCTTCCCAACAACAAGGCGAAAGTAACTGGGATGTCCAGTACTGTGAATTCGACCTCATCTTCAATCGGTCCTACCTTGACCATAGCCACAAAGGTACCCTCAACTCCCCTTTTACTGTCATCATAAGCCTTAATAGTCATACTGGAGGGGTCCAAGTCTGTTGCTTTCATACCCAATCTCGCCAGAATTTTCAGCGGGCACACATTGATGGATGAACCGTCATCCACCATTACACATGAAGTTCTCTTGCCCATCACCTCGACCCTGATAAATAGAGGCCTGTTATGATTTCTTCCCTCCGCCGGGAGTTCATCCTCAGAAAAAGATATTTGCAAAGCTTCTTTCTGAACTGACCCAACAAACATTGCAGGGTTGGCGTCTTCCGGTACCACAATCTTGCTCAAGGCCTCAACCATAGCCTGCCTATGCTCCCGAGATGCACATAACAGTTCCCAGATACTCACTTGTGCTCTAGTCTTCCTCAATTGCCTCAGCACTATATCCTCATCAGTGTTTTCTGCAGTCTCAACCACTTCTCTACCATCTGTCAAAACTTCCTTACCCTTATCTGCCATATCATTGTAAAAATGACCACTACCCGTCATTCCCCTTACTTCTTCCTCGTCACTGCTAGAGAAATCAAGCCAAAAGTTTTTCCCCTGCTCAGTTTCATTTTCACTAGTACTATCCCAGATTCCCAGGCAAAAGGCTAGAGGATGAAAGGATTTTAGGACAAGGTCTTCTGGGAGGCCAGAATTGATCATATAGGATGGTGGTGGTACGACACGGTAGTTGGGTAAGGGGTTTCTGTGTGTGTCAGGCTGTTCTGTTTCTGGGTCAGGTATTTTCTTGGAGTCTATTAGGTCTTGGATTTCATGGCGGAGTCAGGCGCAGTTGTCGGTGTCATGGCCCTTTTGTTGGTGAAAGTGACAGTAAAGGCTTAGGTTATAATGTGGTGGTAGGGGATTGGGTAATGGTTTGGCTTCCAAGGGTTTTAAGAGCCCTTACCTCTTCAATTTCTCTAGCACCTTGGACAGGGGCCTTCCCAAGTTGGAAAACTGCCGGTTCCGGATAGCGGCAATCTCAGCAGAAACAGGATTTGTCCCCGAGGTTCCCCCAATGGGCCTCCTGTTCAGACCATAAAATTTTCTATTCTCGGCCTCTTCTTCCTCAATATCCATGACAGTTTCCCTCAACTGCCGAAAGTGTGCAATCATGGAGGTCATCCTCCTCAACTTGCTGTAAATGGAGGGCTTGGTGCCCTTGATAATCATCTTAATCTGATCCTTCTCTGAGGGCCTAGTCTGCATTTTCAATAACTGACCCTCCACCGGTCCACATACTCCTTAAAACTCTCCTCCGCTTTCTGCTTAACATTCTCCAGATCACGGAGTGACAGATCGATCTCTAAGTCAGTGACATACTGCTTCAGGAAAGCATCGGCCAACTCCATCCAATCTTCCTTTACTTTCTTCTCCAAACTGTGGTACCATACCACGGGAGCTCCTTCAAGCGACATTCCAAACATTTTCTGCACTTGGCGCTGAGATAAGCCAACTGAACTCATGACTGATACAAACTGTCGGAGATGCACCCTTGGATCCCCATTCCCGGTAAACTTAGCCATATCAGGCATCTTGAACTGTGCCGGCAACTGTTCCTCGAAAGTCAGTGTGTCATAATCAGCAAATCTTCATTCTTACCCCTCATCTTGCGGGTAACTGACTCAACCTGATCCCGAAGTTTCTATAACTCTGCCTGAGACCCAGATACTCTGCCTGCTGCATACTCTGCCATATCATCATCAAAAGTGGGGATATCATCCCCCAACCCATTCGGAGGCTCCTCACGTCTCACATTCTCAGAAATTCCCCCAGCACGGGGCACAGCTATACCAGCCACAGCAGTAGTCAAAGCTTGCAACTGTTCAGTGACCTTGGCGAGACTGTTCTCTAACTGATCCATTCGGGATACCTCATTACCAGATTCACTCATGACTATTATTGTTCTTTTAATGAGCCTTGTCCCTTCTCTAACCCAAACGGTATCTATGATGTCTTTTTGAGACATAGAGGGTGTTAACATGATATATGTATGCATGAGGTGCATGAGATGCATGTAACATATATAACATATTAAATCAATTAAAATTTTCAAACAAATCGGCCCGTTACCATTTTAGAATCTTTCGGGCTAATTGTCACAGGAGTGAACCCATCCCAGTTTAAACGGCCCAACGAGTTCACTTCTTATGACAAGGAGCCCAACTAAATCCAAATGGTAATGTTCCGAACACAAGCACAAAGTGGCCCATCAACACTTAGACACCTTTGGCCCAATAGTCATGAAATACGTTCTTGTCCCAGTTTAAATTGCCCAACAAGCCCATATTCCATGACAAATGGTCCAAATGGATCCAAACGACGATGTTCCCAAACACAAGCATAGAAGAAGGATAATGCAAACATAACGTAATAATTTCTACATAATGGCTCATCAATATTTCAGAAGTTTCGGGCCTAATAGTCATAAGGTACGAACTCGCCCCAAATTAAATGGCCCAGCAAGTCCGCATTTCTGACAATAGTCCAACTACATCCAAATAAAGATGGTCCACAAGCACATATTCAAGGAAATAATTGTTACTTTAGCCAACCCGAACTATGGGTGGGTTAGCAAGAGTATAGACAAAGGCTCTCACCGGCGAAGGATGGCCCACAACTAGGTCTCCCCACTCAAGGGTTCGAGCAACCAAGTGAGCGCACCCTTTTTTATACACTAAGGTACGTGCCAATGAGCTATGGTGTGTGACGGACTGTCAGATGGATTTCCCGTTGTAGATTCCCCAGAGGGAAGGTGGAGCGAGGCTCACTTAAATACCCAAGCCTCTTAGGCTCTTATCGCTTGGTGTCAGGAATAAACAACGAGTCATCCAAATTAGTCCATCACAATAGGCTACGAGTAGATGGCTACCTAGGTGCCTTCACAGCTTTTCCTTCTAGAAAGGTAGTGAATGAAGGAAGACACCAAACCATTACCTAGCCTCAAAATGCCTTTGATTAAACCCTCACTTTATCCACTATAGACACGGTCAATTAAAACATAGATCCAAACATCACAAGACAATATTTCGGGGCCGATTCTCTATCCCAGTGGAGTCGCCAGACTGTGGGAACACAGAAACTGGGTGACGCATGCTGTCCCGGGCTCGCGGCCCAGTCGGGAGTACGGAGTAGCCACGGGGGACTAAACCGAAGAATAATGGAGTCCCCACCCGGTGTGAACCGGGAAAATGAGATTTAAGGCCGCACTCACCCCTCGCAAGGGAAATCCTCAAACCGTTGGGTTCGGAATGGTCCCTTACTCATGCCACTTGTAATGAAAGGATTTATGTAATAATTTAATCAGGCTTAAGTAGCACTTATTTCCAAGAGTATCATGCTTCTAAATTCACATGTACAAAATAAAACTTACACATATATTTCACATCTAAGATTGCATGCTTGGAAGTACATCAAAGGAACGACAAACATACAATCTCATTGGCATATTATATTTAAGAAAACACAAGCACACATACTAACCACACAAGCACACAAGTGAGCACATTCTCAAGTGGTACGTGGAATTGCATCCCAAGTACAGACCGTACTACCGTCCATTCGGAATCGGCTACGGAATTTATGTCTGGGTTTCCATCCGATATACCACAAGAAATTATACTCAAATGTTATCATGACATAAGTATATGAATTCTAATACATTAAACACATTGTATTCATACATGTAGGGATAGCTACTAGGAAAACTATGTATGCAATCTAATGAAAAAGGCTAGGTTCAGTGGGTGCGCGTTCGCGTAGCGTTTGAAAACGCGTTCGAACGGTAAACAGAAGGTTTGCGTTCGTGTAGCGTTCGAGAACGCATTTGAATGGAACCAGACCTGATGCATGATAAGACAAAGAAAGTGCGTGTGCATTCACGTAGCGTTCGAGAACGCGTTCGAACGGTAAACAGAAGGTTCGCGTTCGTATAGCGTTCGAGAACGCGTTCGAACGGAACCAGACCTGATGCATTATGAGACTAAGAAAGTGCGTGTACGTTCGAGTAGCGTTCGAGAACGCGTTCGAACGGAACCAGACCTGATGCATGCAACACAAAGAATAAAGGCAACAATGTCAAGCTCAGTATGTCCGATTAAACGTATCTTGCATTCAACCGAACACACATCAACCGGCGCGGAAAAGCATCGTGGTAAAGGGCTTTAACCCCTCCCCGTAGGGGATCTTTCATTCCACTTACTAAGCTCATGCGCTCGATTGAATCGTGCATACAAAGAATTAAAAGCAATAATATCGAACGTAGTATGCCCGATTGAACGTGTCTTTCATTCAACCGAACACACATCAACCGGCGCGGCGAAGCACCAAAAGTTGGCAAAAAGGTTAGACCTGAGGGTACTTTCCACACTCATTTTTATTTGATTTTTGCTATTTATTTTGACTTTATTTTAATTATTTGTTGAATCTTGCGTTTCACGGACGTCGGAAAGGGTACAGCTCCTCAACTTCTCCGGTTCACTGGTTTAGCGTCCTAGCTCACTGTTTTGCTGTTTTACTTGTCGTTCGATCTCCGTTCTGCTGCTGTTCGGTCTCCGTTCTACTGCCGTTTGGTCTCTGCTTTGCTACACACTGTTCAGGTCACCTGTTTTGACGTTTCAACGGACTGTTCCGAGTGTTTTTGTGGGTTTTTGGTGTAGTCTTGTGTGATTATTTTAAGGATATTAAGTGCAGTTTTTATGTTACTGGTTTAGGGATTTTAGGGACTGTTTGAGGGCTAATAGGAGTGCATTTTTTCGGTACCGCAGGGAGGTTTATGGGGCTGTTGTTTCGGTGATATAAGAAGGCTTATAGGGCTGTGTTTTTGACGTGCGAAGGGCTGTTGTATTTGGTGTATTTTTCGATAATGTGAGGGAAGGAGATGAAGAGAAATTTGTTATATTTTTTGTGTGATATGCGTGAATGGAGAGCTTGGAGAGGGGGGTTGGAAATTCTTTGCTTCTTTTTTCTTGTGATGGGCATCAAAATTAGGAGGGTGCTGTTTTCGGTTATGGAGTGGAGGAGATGAGGGGAATGGTTTGTGTTCTTCCTATTGCTATTGCCGTGAGTCGCTAAGGCTTTTTGTGTTATGATTTTTCTGTGAGTTATCTGTATGAGCTAGAGGAGTGCATGTCTTGGTTAGGGGTTGTTTATATAAAGAAGGGCTAGGGTTTCACCTTGTCTCACAAAGAAGGGATTTTGGCATTCAAGAGAGATATGATTTGGTGTTTGAGCAAGGAAAGTCAAAGATTGAGGGGGGACAAATCTTGGCTAGATTAGGAATATAAAATATTAATTTGTTATGATTGATTTTAATTAGGCATGACATCCTTTTAATTTAGTATGTGATTTGTTTGGTTATGAAGTTAATATATTTGATTTATCTTTATTAGGTATGATTATATTTTGTGTTTTATTTAATTGGTAAATGGTTTAAATATATTATTTAATTCAATGTTTAATTTAATTAAATTGGGATGTGTTTTATGGGCTTTGGGGGGCTAATTGGGCTGGGGTGCGAGACTAGCAGCAAAACAAGAAACACCGACGCCGTTCGAACGCCAATTCGAACTCTACACGAACGTCCGCAATCTGTCTGACGTTCAAACGAAGTAACGAACGCAGCACTAACGAAGACAGTGAACTTGTGAGATGAACTTGATGACGTACTTATTCTGAATTTCCCCTTCCGACCTCCATTTCTCGCAATATCCTTAGCTAAAAAGGTAGTGCCTCCAACTGAGACTCATCATCGGGTTTCACATGCGAAAATGCAATGCCTACAACCGTGACTACCCAATTCTCCAGAAATATTCTTACTGGAATATACAATCTATGTCAGGCGTAGTATACGTAGTATTGCATATAGCGATCCAGTATCAGATGTCACGTGATAGGCCTGAGGCTTGAATTGTGTCTGCCCCGTACGAAGCATATGTCGGATGTTTGGTAACTAGTCTCTATAATCGGATGAACATGACCTAGTCATATCATCTCGATGACTGCAGTACTTAAGAGTACTAGTTCTGTATCCTACGTGACATCATCTCCACTATGACTGGAGTGATACTTCTGTCTTGACATCACACCCAATACACTACGATTCTCAATATACCTAGCAGAGGCGTACACAGAACCGGTTAAAGCCCTGGATGACCAAAACCAAAGCATATTGATTGTCGCAAGTATTAGCGGTGCAAGTCTCAGGTTAAGACCAAATACACCTACCCTGATTTCGGACTTCCACAGACACATAGTCACAATACCAATGGAATTCCGAGGGGTCTATCTATAGCGAAGCAATTTTCGTACCATCGGTAAACCACAACCTCCTATTACACTTGCATGAGTATCCAATATCCAAATATATGAGAACTATGCTATTGTGCCCTCACAACGCGCACAAGTGTAATACTAGTCTCTTACGCATTATCGATGTCCAATCTCGATAATACTCTGACTAGGGATATTTAATGATTTAGCCTGTGCTGACGCCTAGCTCAGCTGCTAACAGAACTATATCTAATCTAATTAGATTTATCATCGACCCAAATGGCTTCTATTGCTGCCTCATCAACAGCAATAACCCGTATTTGTTTATTCGGTAACAGTATCTTACTTGGAAGATTTCCAGCTCACTGTTCTGTTATTCAAACTGTATAGTACCGTTGTTTTTATCGGTTAGGAAACTTGCAGCAGTGATCCCAGTCATTTCAAGTTCTCATTCTCCATAGTTTAAGACATATACTAACGGATGTTCTTAATATCAATCCAGTGACTATCACTTTGATTGACCTGTTTGTTACTCCAAATGCTCAAAGCGTATGACACACCAGGTCACGTACATTTTTCAATGTACAAGTTCTCAGAGAGTGTTAACAACTTTAAATCTATCCTTGTAGATCTTTATTCATAGAATAAAGGTTGTTTCTCCTAAGAATTCTATGGAGAATTTTCATGAAAGCCAAGCTTTCACCGATTGTAATATGGGAATATCATTTCCAAGAAATGAGACATATCATCATTATTTAGGACATCATTGTCAGTGCGCTCCCACTAACCTCCTTATATACACAAGAATCATATTCGTTTTGAATCAAATCATCACCGTTATGATTACATCAAAACGATAGTTCCAAGAATCTAATGCTTACTTCAATCCATACATGGATCGAATAACCTGCAAACCTTGTTTGCTAGTTTTGGTACGACAAAAACCGTCAGGATGTTACAAACATCCTCCAAAAGGTTTCCTTTTCAGGAAAGCGATTTTTCGTTCAACTGCCATATTTTATAAATGAAACATGCAGCATCAGCAAGCATTATCCAAATGGATTTATCCATTGCAACATGTAAAAGGTTTCATTGTTATCGACATATTGTTGATAGCGATACGTTTTCGCTACAAGCCTAGCTTAGTACGTTGGTATGTTGCCATCCATGTATGTCTTCCTTGAAGACTTATATAATACCAATAGGCACAATGCCTTCTGGTACATCAACTAGTCTCTAAACATAGTTGGTATACATGGAATCCATTTCGGACTTCATGGCACTTTGCCATAATGGGGATTCGATACCTTGTATCACTTCCTCATATGTAGTCAGTTCGTCTTCCTCAATAAGATTGACATCTTTATGAGGTGAGATCAAAAACCTATACCTCCCAGGTTATTTTTTGACTTTCTCCGACTAACGCGGTTCTTGTGTATTCGAAGATTGTTTCATCCTTGATGAACTGTCTGTGTTCCATTAAGGACTAGGTGCCTTGAACAGTATTACTCTGATTTTCATCGAGTTTTACTATCCTCCCACTTACCACTGAATATCGGTATTCCTCTTAGGAAAAACGCATGGCGAGCAACAATTAGATTGTTCTCATGTGAGATGTATAAGTACTATACTTTGGTTTCCTTAGGACAACCAACAATTAGGCACTTATCCGATTTAGGTTCTAGTTTGGTATCATCCAAACATATGCCCAACATCCCAAATCTTCAGGAGTGAGAAAACCCAGTTTCTTTCCTGTTCATATCTAATATGAAATTCTGTCTAACAGATTTTCATGGAACCTTATTCAAAATAAGTATTGCATTGTTAATGCTTATCCCTTTGAAGGAAAATGGTAGCTCAGAGCGACTCATGATTAACCTTATCATGTCTAACAAAATTCAGTTTCTCCGTTTGGACACACCGTCAAATTGGCGTGTTTCAGGAGGAGTCCTCATTGAAAAAATACTATACTCTTTCAAGTATTTAAAACACTTACTGCTTAAGTATTTTCATCATGGTCAAACCGTGATGGTTTTAATACTTTAGCCGATCTGTTTGTCTACTTCGTGTTGAAACTTTAAAAGTTTCCGATTTGTGTTTCATAATAGACACATAACCATAACGCGATGCCACATCCGTAAAGGTCACGAAATACTTATATCCACCTCTAGCCTAGCTAGATATGGGCCCACTTATGTCACTATGAATGAGGACTGACAGATCGATGGCACTTACACTTTTACCAAGTAAAAGGTATTTTAGGTACTTTACCTAATAAACTAGATTCGTAGACATCATTTGAATGGAATCAAATCTGTCATAGTATCCACTCTTCAAAAGTGTGGATATACGAGTCTTGTTTAATGTGTCTCAGACAACACTGCCACAAATAAGTCTTATTTGATCAAATCAGTTTGAGCTATTTGTTCGTCATATTATATGTTTGAGATTTATTTATATTCAAAATATAAATATTGTTATTTACATCTAATGTGTTTATCTCAA
This sequence comes from Zanthoxylum bungeanum, assembly GCA_019454045.1. Taxonomy (NCBI): domain Eukaryota; kingdom Viridiplantae; phylum Streptophyta; class Magnoliopsida; order Sapindales; family Rutaceae; genus Zanthoxylum; species Zanthoxylum bungeanum. The sequence goes on from SKCR01049284.1 coordinate 21,022, forward strand.
TATCATCTTTATAAAATAAAACACTTTAGTGTTCTAAAATATAAAGGTATACTCGCAACGAGTTATACTCGATATAGAGACAATGTTTCTAGTCAAACTAGTTACATTATAACAGTTTCCTAATTTAAGTACACACCCGAAGGGTAGTTCCTAAACTTAGGTATCTACTGTAAAACAGCGACTTTCGTCCCGTTTCCGATTCGCAGATTAATTTCAATTGAAGTCAGTATCCTGCTCATAGCAGATTCTGCACATCAATGCATATTTATGTATCACACTTAGTATTTAAAATCCAATTTTAATACTAGTAGTGAACATATTTATGACAAACATATTTTAATCCTTCATGTCTGCTTTGTCCATACGGCAGTCACGCTTCAGTGATCCCATTTGCCACAATTTAAGCAGACATCTTGGGATATGTCCTTTGTCTTCCTAGAAGACAGTAATGATTTTGCCTTTGCCATTTTCTATATCCCAGAAGCCTTTGGCCAAGCCTTGGGTTTCTAGAATATCGAAGTAAGGTGCGCCTTGGGCTACTTGCCTTATTGCAAACTTTGGCTTTATCTCCTTGAGAATAGCCATTAACTCTCCCCGAGTTATTAATTGCAATTTGATACTTCTAAGATCTAAGAATAGATCTATGAAGATCCTTCAATTTCTTCATCATACTTTAAGGATCTAATCCTTAGTTCTTATTAGGAAATTAAGGAGTCATTTTTACAAGTATAATGAATTAAACACTAAAGTTATCATCACATGAATCTTCCAAAGATCATGCTATACTATTTGCTTAACTTTGGGCTTAGGCCTAATATGTTATTTTATCAAATAAAGTAACTTATTAGTTTCCAGGACCATCATGAAAATTTATTCCCAATTTGAAAAATTAAAGTCGTTTAAACACATTTTCACCCAGGATTATGTTTTAAACACTAATCTTTCAGTTATCTTGATTCTAATAGTCTAACTATCCAATCAACGATTTAGGGTACAATCTAATGTAATGATTACTATAGTCTAACTATATAACTAATTACAATTTTATTTGTTAAAATCAAATATATATTGATTACTATAATCAAAGTATATAATCAACTATAAATGATCGGTAAAATTCAAATATATTGATTACTATAATCCAATTATATAATCAAGTATAAATGAAGGGTAAAATTCAAATATATTGATTACTATAATCCAATTATATAATCAACTATAAATGAAGTAGTTTGAATACAGTCCAACTGTTTAATTAAAACAACAATTAAATATTAGTCCAACTAATATATTAATTTATTGACGAAATATTGAAATGAGCGCGTATGGCAAGTATCTAAACGAAATTGCAAATCTAATACTTGCCTCCCACTATTTTCGGCGAGCCTCTAACCCTCTGTGAGTACTCGGGAAACCTTGTTTAATAAATTCTAAATTTATTACAATTTCCAAAATTGCCCTCACCCTTCTAATATCCATCCGATATACATTATTCATGCAATACATTCATGTATTGATACAAATCATGTTATTCAATCAATCTAATCCAATTAATTAATCTTTGAATTAATGATCATCCAATGTTAAAACAACGATTTGATTTGCCCGATTCCAACTCATTTAAGAATAAATACTCAAAGTAAGTATTCTTCAATTATATTGAACTACAACTTTAAAACCAATTTATTTGTATTCAATACTAATTCCAAATTTAATTCCAAATTAAATATTTACACTTACTTATAAGCCTTAAAGACTTGGATTCCAAATCCAATCTTAATGGGTCTCAAAGGCCCAATAACATCCAATGCCATTTTAATTAAAGTCCAATGGGCTTTTAATTGATTCTTAAGGCATGGGCTTTGGCCATAATGGATCAAACCCAAAATGCCAAGGCCCAATAGGAATCACCATATTGCCAACAAATCAATTTAGGCCCATTAGGCCCAATTAAATACTTTAAAGGGCCAAGTGATGTATTTGGACTTCATGGAATTGGTTTTGGGCCCAATTGGGTCCAATCCAAAAGTCCAAAACCAAACTTGGTCAAAACAAGCCCATTAAGCCCAAATACACACTTTTAGCCCAATTAAATTATAAAGGCTTATTAACATAATTATAATATTCCAAATATCACAATTATTTTAATTAAAGTGTATTAGCCATGATTAATTAATTAAACTCAATATTTCCAAAATACCAATTAACTTAATTAATCATGCTTAATCCATCAATTTATGCTCAACACAAATTGAAGCCAAAACACATCATTTCATGCTCAACACAAATTAAATCTAAAACATATCATTTCATGCTCAACATGCTCTTTGATTTTAACATAAACATTATTGACTTTGATTCTAATCCAATCAAACCAACAATCAACATTTAAACATGCATTTAAACACATCATTTCATGTTACAAACAAAAATAAACATGCAGTCCACTGCTACACAGTTTCGGCCAAGCTAAGGAATTATCAAAAATTTGATCCAATCAATTTATCTCAAATGTAATCATGCATAACTCTAAGTTATCATATTCTAAGCATGATCAAAGCATCAATTTGAAGGAATCATGCTCAAAACACAAAAGCCCCAAATTTTAGTCTCATGAACCCTAAAATTTTCATGCTTAAAATTGGCTCTGATGCCATTGTTAGTGTTCCTAGAACATGCCAAGGATCTAATAAGCAATAAAAGGTGTTCATAAATTCATGATAAGCTGCGGAATTACTTACATTGAATGGATTTGAGCTTTTAAAATTTTGAATGAAGATCTCCAAGATCATTCATTTGTTTATTCCAAGCTTTGAGTTGGTTTCCAAGATCCTTCATTTGTTGATTCCAAGCTTTGAGTTGTGAATGAAGATCTCCAAGATCCAACCTTTGTGTTGATTCCAAGCTTTGAGTTGGTTTCCCTATCACCTTAGAAGACTTCTACAAGTGCTAGCTTGTTTGATTTTGCAACAAAATCAAAGTAAAGAGATTGAGGAAGCTCACGCCCATGGCAAGGATGAAGCTCACGCCCATTTGCTAAATCAATTAGGGTTTTCTTGTGTCAAGTATTGTGTAATGAGAGAGAGAGATGCCTTTTGGTAAAACCAATTTACCCTTTTACCTAAACTATGTGGTTGGGTAAATGGTTTCACCAAAACCATTCTAAGGTAGTTGGAAAGTTGGTGGCTTGGCATAAATGCCAACTACCCTCCCAACTACCACATGTGAAGTGGGCCCCACATTTGAATTCAAAATTCAAATGGATTCTACGAATGTTTGCGCGGCTCGGATTCGTTTAATCTGATTAAACGAATTTCCGTCGCTAAATAATTAAATCTAATTTAATTAAATGACGCCTCGTAAATATATTACGAATGCCGTTTACGAATTAATTCTAAATTAATATGTTCGCTCGTATGAAAGTCCAACTTTAATTTCGTAATGAAATCCAATTCATATTAATATATCCAATATATTAATTTTAGCCCATACTAATAATTTAAATAGAAAAATAAAATTTAACTATTAAATTTATTTCACCGATTAATTCTAAATTAATCGCGTTCTCTATCTTCCGAACACATTTAATCCCAGATTAAATAAAGCCTCAATTAATCCCAGATTAATTTTCTCTCTCTAAATTAATCCCAGATTAATTCTAGTTTAAGTAAACTGTCACCGGTGAATCTTTGGGAAGCGACCCAAGAGACCTCTGGATATGTTGGCAGTAAATCCGGTTATCGGACTATCCGATTAAGTGTGTACCTCGTACCACATGCTTACGGATTTACAAGACATGGTTGGCTTCTAGTAAAGCACCGTGCCTACCCAATTCTCCAGAAATATTCTTACTGGAATATACAATCTATGTCAGGCGTAGTATACATAGTATTGCGTATAGCGATCCAGTATCAGATGTCACGTGCTAGGCATGAGGCTTGAATTGTGTTGCCCCGTACGAAGCACATGTCGGATGTCTGGTAACTAGTCTCTATAATCGGATGAACATGACCTAGTTATATCATCTCGATGACTGCAGTACTTAAGAGTACTAGTTCCGTATCCTACGTGACATCATCTCCACTATGACTGTAGTGATACTTCTGTCTTGACATCACACCCAATACACTACGATTCTCAATATAACCAGCAGAGGCGTACACAGAACCGGTTAAAGCCATGGACGACCAAAACCAAAGCATATTGATTGTCGTAAGTATTAGCGGTGCAAGTCTCAGGTTAAGACCAAATACACCTACCCTGATTTCGGACTTCCATAGACACATAGTCACACTACCAATGGTATTCTGAGGGGTCTATCCAGAGCGAAGTTGTTTTCCGTACCATCGGTAAAACACAACCTCCTATTACACTTGCATGAGTATCCAATACCCAAATATATGAGAACTATGCTATTGTGCCCTCACAACGCACACAAGTGTAATACTAGTCTATTACGCATTATCGATGTCCAATCTCGATAATACTCTGACTAGGGATATTTAATGATTAATCCTTCGAGGACTGATACTGTCTCATATCATCTCAATGCAGGAACTAATCATAAGGACCTCCTATCATTTATACATCTAGGTGATCTAATCATAAATGATAAGAGTGCAATCTCCTTGTCACATAGTTAATTTCCACAACAACACCATGATCTGTACAAATAGCGACGCTATGGGTCATAATTGTCCAACACTTGCACCATGTACTACAAACATTAAGGGAACACAAGTTGTTTTCCAAGTTCTTTAAGTGCGAGTTTTGGTTGTCTAGTGTTGTATTATTGGGGCATGTAGTATCAAAGGAATGAATCACTATAGACTCTCAGAAGATTGAAGCCATTCAAAATTGGCACCGACCTACTATTGCAATGGAGATTCGAACTTTCTTAGGTTTAGCAGGATATTATAGGAGGTTCGTAGAGAATTTACTTATAATAGTTGCCCTGTTTACACGACTGACTCAGAAGAATTTGAAGTTTGAGTGGTCCGATGTTTGTGAGAAGAGTTTCCAGGAACTTAAACGGTGATTGACTACCGTTCATGTTCTAGCCCTGTAAACGGGATCATGAGGGTTTATGGTGTATTTTGATGCTTCTAGAGTGGGATTAAGATGTGTGTTGATGTAGAGAGGGAAAGTTATTGCCTATGCATCTATGAAGTTAAAGCCCTATGAACATAATTATCCCACTTATGATTTAGAGATGGCATCGATAATCTTTGCCTTGATGATATGGCGACATTACTTAGATGGTGAGAAGTTTTAGATTTTCACTGACCATAAAAGTCTCAAATACATCTAGAACCAAAATGATCTTAATTTTAGAAAGAGATGATGGATTGAGTTGATAAAGGATTACGATTGTTCAATTCATTATCACCATGGAAGGCTAATGTAGTAGCAGATGCTTTAAGTATAAAATATATAGGAAGTTTAGCTCATCTGCTGGTTGAAAGGTGGTATCCAGCTAGACATATACAAAAGTGTATTTTGGATGGAGTGAATCTTCAAGTAACTACTCATGGAGCATTGCTGACATAGATACAGATTCGATCCACCTTGGTAAATGAGATCAGAATTGCCCAATAGGTGGATCCTCAGATTCAGTAGATTAGAGGTAGATTGGAGCAAGGGGCGGATGATGAGTATTACATAATCCCACAACTACTTTTACGTCAAAAAACAACTCAGATATCGAGTATGCAAAGCAACTTTAGTTGGTGAAATTATTGAGTAACCAGAGGCTCGCATCACAAATGTGGAGTCTTTACTTCAAAAGAGAATTTGACGACTTAAGGAAGCTAAAGATGAACCCTACATAAGATAAACATTTGAGAAACTTTGAAATCATGTTGATCCCTAACTAGGTGTTAGATTACCTTAACCAAGGAAAAAATGAAAATTAACTAAAGTATCAGTACTAGTCTACACTTAGCGCCATCATAAACCAATTTGGGTTGCACTCATTTCTTGGTAAAATAACCACACACATGGAGAAGCATTTGAAAGGTGAAGTCTTAGGTGAAATCGAGTTTTGAATTTAGGTAATGCTCATCATTTGAAAAGAGATGAATAAAACTTTTTAGAACATGCAAAGGGTCATTACATGATTTTGAAAAATAAAACCAATGATTTAGAAATCCCACGAAATAGTCTGAATAGGACAAAGTCTGATGGTACGTCCACAAAAGAAGCATCATAACTCATGCACTCCTACAAGCTGAAGAGCGGGCAGACAACTAGGAATCATTTGCATACATGCACACATATATACATGCATACATACATATATCATTTCTTTTGCAGGAAAATTCAACAAAGCAAGCCTCTAAGAAATGGAGCAAGATATAAAAATTACAGTCAAGGTTGAAGCCTGCAAACCACGGAGCATCTAAAAGTCATGATGATAAAATACTTATTGGGATGTATTCCCTAGAGCTTCATGTAATTTGTAAATAGAACCTTTTGTTTGAAATAAAATATACATTATTCATTTATCAATTGTTTTGATTTAAATCGCATGTTATAAATTATCTAGTTTACCCTTGATTATTTATATGCCTTCAGACTTAGTATATGAGTGTCATACACAAGCATATTTAAGTCTAAAATTATTATTATAAAATAGTCCATAGAAAGTGAACAAAGTGAGTACTTTATTTATGATTTATCTATAGCTGCGGTCCATTTTATAAATGTATGGCGACCTTGATCCAGGATCGTCCATGTGGTGACATGAGAATAGAGGAACATTATATGATGTGATCATATAGGAATGGACTCAGATATAAATGAATTTCTTATAATATCTATTAAATAAAGAAATTCATTTCAATCTACTATATGGTCATTTATTGATTGATCTGAATCCTTAATGTACTATGAACTCATATATGGTTTGCCACTTCCTTTGATTTACAAAGGTGAGGTTGGTGTAGAAATCATGACCAATAGCTACGTACTTTGGGGGCATGGTTTGGTGTGTAGCGGGGACATTTTGCATAGATATGGAGTTCACTCCTTTTTACGAGAAATATATGAGTATATTTCTTAGGGGTTGATTCGGTACTTGAACGATTAGAGCGCTCGAGTCTTTCTATTACGAATAGAAAGATAAATATTCATAATAGTTGTGAATAAATCGTTCATTAGAAAAATAAACTTATTTATTCTAATTAGTCAATACTTAAAATTGAAATTTTTTACCCAAAAATCAAATTTTAACTAAATTACCGTGAGACCCCAAACTTTTGTATTTTGATCATTTTAGTCCTAATTAGTCAAATACAAGTTTAAGAGATTTAAAATCACTCCCAAAATGATTTACATATGTCCAATACATCAAAATACAAGTTACAACAAAAATTCCCAATTTTTTTGAAATTGCCGAGAGGTGCCCAGATTTTTTAGATTTTACAATTTGGTCCAAATTTGTTCAAAATAATATTAGATGATATCCAATCAGCACCAAATTTAATATACATCATATATACATCATTATACAACACATATATGAAAAGGCCCAAATTTGGATTAGGTTAAGAACCCTAATTTCTTAAACTAGTCCAATTAACAAATTAACCAAAATTAACACAAATCAATACTTTAATCTAATCTCTACAACACCAAACACATCTCACCACTTTGAAACAACTCAAGAACAATTGTAGGTCATCAATGAGTGGCCTAACAACTCTAGAATGGCAACATGATCATCAAATGACCAAAAGAATGCTTACTAACTCCTTACAAGCTTTCTTTTAACATCATACATGCAAACACCCATCATCCATGCTTCCAACCATCAAAAACAAAAACAAGAAAGAGTATAAAAAATTAAGAACTACACATGTTGTAGCTAAGAACAAAAAGGAACAAATTTCCCTCTAATAGGTAGTTGGAAATACTTACTAAATTCCAAGCAACCTTTGATTTTCTTCTTGTTTCTTCTATTTTTCTCTCAACCTTACTTTGTTTTTTTTTTTGGAGGCTTGAACTTGTGTTAAGCAAATGAAAAATATAACACTTTATATATTTAGGTCATATGGCCGAATTTTCTAACCAAAAAAAAAGAGAAATAGATATTTTCATTTTCTAATCAATTTTAAAAGAAGGCAAAATGCCATTAGTCTACCTTTATCATAAATACAAAAGTCAAACAATTATATTTAATCATTTCCTAACCAAAATATCAATTTAGATATTTTATATTTAATTACTTTAATCATTTAATAAATAAATAAATAATTAATTAATTAAATATAAATATCTCAAATATATGTATTATATTTACTTAAATATCTCAAATACATATATTAATGATATATGTCAATATCACAATTTCACATTTAATTTATGTGTATTTAATAAAATTATGCATTAAATACAAATACACATTAATTAGGAAATGACCAAAAGGTCCATTTGCATGTATCTTTCGTTTAACCGTTAAACGATTTATAAATAATCAATATTATTCATAAAAGTTGTCCTAGTTCTCTACGAGTATATTTTATTAGTGAGACTCTCTAGGTCAGGCATATCCATCTAATTTTGTATCCATAATCTACCCACCCGAAAATTATGATGAACACTGATAAACTCACCAAACCATATAGGTCGAGGTCATTGCATACATATAATCCCTCTATCACAGGTATCCAGATTATTCCAGAGTTATAGATATAAACGTCAAATCTCTATAGATATAATCACGTCGACGTTTCTATTATTAATCTCTTAATAAAACTTAGAACTCGCTTCTACAGTGTACCACGGGCCCATGAATTAACAGATTGCTAATTCCATATTGAATACATATGGTATGTATGCAGAGCTAACAATTCTATCTTGACACACCACAGGATATCCTGAGGATTAGTCCACACCCAACGGATAGGCGGAGGTCTGACCTTAATAGGTCGGTGACGTGACTGCTATCAAAGTGTGGAGGATATCTCATATATCCACAATGGTATCTCAAGTCAAAGAACCACTAATATACTCAACCCGAGAATATTCTTATTGACGTTGGTGTAGCATCTATTAAGAATCTTCGGTGAGTCTTTCAATGTTTATCCGCTATAAACACATACACGTCTATTCGAGTCTCCAAGACTCATGGTTCATTGAGAAACCATTGGAACCCAAGATTCCAGTATACGACATGTACCAGTCTCAACTAGTTTGCTTTACTGACCAAGTAGTGTAAACCTTGACCAAGAACTGTCTAAGAATGACAACGTCATGATACAACTCAATGTCAGTTGCGACACTTTTGTAACAGTATCATAAATAATCATTCTAAGGTCAATTACGTTATTACCATATATAAAGAGATGTTATATAATATAAACTATTTATTTTATTCATAATAAAATGTTAAATAAGTTTTTACAGGGAAGTACATAAGAAAATTGGCGCTCTGAGCACCAACTCTAACACATGAATCATGTTTAATTTTATGCCCAAAGTTTTTGATGATTGTAATGTGTGATGAATGAATGCTAACATGTATGTTTTTTTTTCAGCCATTGATTATCCTATCATATCAATTCTCTCTAATGATAAATTAACGGGAAAAAACTATGTTAAATGGAATAGAAACATGAATGCCATATTGGTCTATGAAGACCTTAAGTTTGTTCTGACGGAGGAATGTCCTCCCGAGCCAGCCAAAATTTTTTGCCAAGTTGTGCGCCAGCCTAGCAAAAATAGGTCGCGACTAATGAGAAAGCCATTGTTACTTGCTTGCAGGGATGTGCGAGGTTTTTGCTGTAAAGTATGAGCCAATGGCTACCATATCCTTGATGATGAAGTCATTGCATGGCATGTTTGGGCAGCCTTCAGAGCGGCAACATAACAAGGATGAAGGAATTGAAATATATTCAAGAGCACTTCTTAAAGACGATGACCTATCCAACATGGCCATAACTCATGGAGCTCGTATTGACGAGCGAAGACAAGTGACCATGATCATAGAAACTCTTTCGAATAGTTTCTTGTAGTTTAAAAGCAACTATATTATGAATAAGTTGACTTTTACTTTGACTCAGCTGCTTAATGATCTCATCCATTATGAGTCCATGATGGTGGATTCTCGTAAGCCTAGTGGAGAGGCAAATGTTGCTGAATCTTCAAAATCTACAAAGAATAAGAAGAAAAACACTGGGAAGGCTAAGACAAAGCCAATGAAAAAAAAAACAAAAACAGCTTCATGGACGCCAACCCTAAAAGAAAAGGTTAGTAGAGGATGATAAATCCATATAGATTGTTGATTCTGGAGCCACTAACCATGTTTGTTCTTCTTTGCAGCTACTTGACTCATGGAGGGACCTTGCGGAAGATGACTATACCATGAGGGTCAGGACATGGGATGTTATTTCAGCTAAAACAGTGGGAGTTTCCAGTTTGAATTTTTTGAATAATAATTATTTAAATTTGAAAAATGTGCTGTTTATTCTTGGTTTTCGTAGGAATTTAATTTCTATTTCCAAACTCTTGGATGATGGTTTTTCAATTTCTTTTAATAATAATTTATTTATTATTGGTAAAAATGGATTCAATATGTGCATATTAAACTCAAAAAATAATTTATATGTGTTAAAGGTCATTATCACATAGTTCATTGCTCAATACTGAAATGTTTATCACATAGTTTTCGCAAAAGATTTCTCACGGTGACCCTACTAGACATGATGAGATCTATATTTCTAGTTCATTCTGGGGATATGCATTGCAAATAACAATTTATATCCTTAATGTAGTTCCATCTAAGTCTGTTCCTAAGGCTCCCTTAGAGTGTGGAGTAGTCATAAAGCTAGGGGTGTCCACCACATGTACTGTAGAATAGCAATACATTGGAGCCACGTTCTCAGGTGTACCTATTTGTAGGCTATCCTAAAGAGACTGTGGATGAGTTCTTCTATAGTCCGGAAGATAATAAAGTGTTTGTATCGACAAACGCTACGTTTCTTGAGGAGGACAATATGAGGGAGTTCAAACCTCGAAGTAAAGTGATACTCGTGGAGTTACTTGCTGGTTCGACCAGCACACCATCGTAAACAATAATTGACAGAAGCATCACACATTTGACATCTGAGCGTCAAATGCAAGCACATCAGAAAGATCTACCACTTAGATGTAGTGGGTGGGTTGTACGACAATGACCGGCGTAATCACATGCGTATAACGCAAGCGCACGTATCGTTTAAGTAGTATAAAAAGTATCGATCCCACGAAGACTTAAAACTTTTTGTTATTAATTTATAAAGTCAAATTTTTACGAGTATCTAATGGATTGGTTGTTTGATTGGATGGTGACTTTAAACTTAAAACATGTAAATGAAATTACTTGAAAGTAGATTTCGGAAAATTCAATTTTATAAAACTATCCAGGATTATGAATCTTTCCAATATCTTTTAAAAGATGAAGTGGTTATTTTACGTTTGTGTAATATATTGGTTTATTAACCTGGAACACAAATTAAGTAAAAGCCTTTTTCGATGGTCAAATACAAATACCCAGTGTAACCCAATTAATCATATTCCTATGTCAATTAAGTTATCTGAATTCATTTAGATTAAGTTCCAATTATGGCTACCCCCGCCCGACAGGTATATTCCTATCATGTAAGGAAATCTATTAAAGGGTTATTTATCCTCAAGGAAGATCGTGGGCTATTGAGTCTAAGGTCTTTAACCTAAAATCCATTTTCCAAGTTTATTTTAAGTTTACCACATCAATCTTATTAATGGCCAGTTAACAAGACGCATTAAGACTATGGCTCACTAAATAAACCTTTATATTACCCAAACCGTAATTTAACCCCTTATAAACTGGTGATATTGGACTTCATCATAACCCCAGATAACTGACTTCGTTACGACACATATTTACGGGTAGTAAAAACTTAAAAAAAACAAAAAACATAAAGTAAATGCTGGAAATTAAATTACTGGAAAGTAAATGCTGAAAGTAAATAAAGTAAAGTACAATAAAGAAAATGCTAAGGTAAAAAGATCCACTTTTATTACTACTTTTGTAGATATCTCCCTTAATATAATATATTAACTTTGCGTGATAATTACCAACTAGCCATATAGGCGGTAGCCTGATTAAGTCAAATTAATAATTAATTACCAATCGACCAAACATGCAGTATCCATGCTTAGTCAGGTTAAAAACCAATTTATAATTAATTACCAACCGACCAATATGGCGGTATCCTCGTTAAGTCAGATTTTAAATTGTTATTATATTATAATTAATGGAGATTAATATAAATAGCAATAATAAAAGCTTTACCTTTTACCCCAGTAAGGGGGAGTTACCTCCTCATTACTTGAAAAGTAAAACTAAAAAAATAAAGAAAGGAAAGTACTGTGCGTAAAAGTAAATTGCGGAAAGTAAAAACTGAAAAGTAAAGAAAAGAAAGTGCAAAAGCGGAAATTAATTACTGAAAGCTATAAATAAACAAACAAGATACAATCTTCTTAGTTATTCATAAGGAATTTCAAAGAAGAAAGTATGAATTTACAATGAAATGGCTTGGTATTTATAGGCAAAATTTTGCCTCCATCAAATCATCCACCAAATCCATTATTAATTGCTCCACTAATTTCTATCATGTTTGGTAGGAGTTTGACTATTTTTATTATTTATTTATTTTTGCTTTGAAAATGACTTTAAGAATACACATAACACACTTACGGATGTTTCATCAATTTCAGTCATAAAATCTTCAGAATTCGAAATTATTTTATTCTTTAAAATTGTAGATCTTTGAGTCTTCTTTAATCTAGAACTTGAATTAGCTCAATCTGATATCAGAGTAAAACGTTATACACAAAATACGACAATTGCGCATGTTGGACAATTATAACCTATAACATTACTATTTGTACAGAACATGGTGTTGTTGTACAAATTAACTATGTGACAAAGGAAATTGCTCTTTTATCATTTATAATTAGATTACCGGGATATATAAATGATAAAAGTCCATATGATTAGTTCCGGATTGATAAGATATGAGACAGTATCAATCCATGAAGGTTTAATCATTAAAACATCCCTAGTCGGAGTATTATCGAGATTGGACATCGATAATGCGGAATAGACTAGTATTGCACTTGTGCGTGTTATGGGAGCATAACGGCATAGTTCTCATATATTTGGGTATTGGATACTCATGCAAGCGTAATAGGAGGTTGTGTTTACCGATGGTATGGAAACAGCTTCGCTCTGGATAGACCCCTCGGAATTCCATTGGTAGTATGACTATGTGTCTATGGAAGTCAGAATCAGGGTAGGTGTATTTGGTCTTATCCTGAGACTTGCACCGCTAATACTTGCGATAATCAATATACTTTGGTTTTGGTCGTGCAGGGCTTTAACCGGTTCTGTGTATGCCTCTTCTGGGTATATTGAGAATCGTAGTGTATTGGGTGTGATGTCAAGATGAAGTATCACTTCAGTCATATGGAGATGATGGTCACGTAGGATACGAAACTGGTGCTCTTATATACTGCAGCTATCGGGATAATATGACTAGGTCATGTTTATTCGATTATAGAGACTAGTTACCAGAGATCTGATATGTGCTTCGTACAAGGCAGACACAATTCCAGCCCCAGGCCTTGCACGTGACATCCGATACTGGATCGCAATACACAATATTACGTATACTACGCCTGATATAGATTAGATATTCCTTTAAGAAATTTTCTGGAGAATTGGGTAGGCACAGTGCTTTGCTAGAAGCCAACCATGTCTTGTAAATCGGTAAAAATGTATTACTAGGTACGTACGTATTCGGATAGTCCGATGACCAGATTTTCTGCCAACATATCCAGGGCTCTCATGGGTCGCTTCCTGAAGATTCACCGATGACGTATGACTCGGATATAATTAATCTGGGATTAATTATTAGAGAGAGAAAATTAATCTAGGATTAATTGTGGAGATATTTTATCTGGGATAAAATATTATTTATAGAGTGAGAACGATTAATTTGGAATTAATCGATAAAATAATATATTCGATATATTAAACGAAATTAGATTTCTACGCGGAATTAAAATTGGATTTTAATTCGAGCGAACGAGTTAATTTAGAATTAATTCGCTAGCGACGTGAATAGTAATTTTGCTACGCATAATTGTTTAATTAAATTTGATTTAATTACGTCACAACGGAAACTTCGTTAATTCGGAATTAGCGAACCCGAGCCCGGGAGTGTTTTTGCGGGCCCACTCGAATTTCGAATCAAGTGGGGCCCACAAGTCACATCACGCGTCACATCATTAGTCATTCTAGTGATGTAAGTCATATCAACTTTGAGTGATGTGATGGTTGTCACTTGTGAGTGATGTGAGGTGATTGAAAGGCTTTAATTGCCTTGTACAATTTTTGGAAAATGAGATATGTATTTGATTTTTGAAATCAAACACAGCACACACAACTTCATCTTCTCTCTCTCTCTCCCTCAACATTCGGCCAAGGGCCATTTTTCTCTCTTTTGTTTTCTCCTTTGCCGAGAATAACAAGAATCATATGAAAGATTTGTGGCAAATTTTTCAAGAGTGCTAGCACTACAAAGGAGTCTCACAAAGGTGATAGGGAAACTCATTCATGAGCATGGAATCACCATTTACAAAGCTTGGAGCTTGGAGCACACAAAGAGGGGTTGACCGAAACTTGGAGCACAAAGTTTGGCATGGCCGAGAGCTTCATCTATGGAGCAAAAGTTTTGTGTTCATCGAATCGCAAATCTGATCAAAGTGAGTATTTCTGCAACTATACTTTGATGTATTCATATGTTTTCATTGCTTATTTGATCTTGGGATAACCTAGAAACCAACAATGGTATCAAGAGCCTTGATTAAGCATGAAATTGGAATTAGGGTAAAAAGTGGGTAAAATTGATTTGAGCATGATTTGATGAAATTAATTGTTTGAATATGCTTGAATGATGATAACTTAGAGTTATGCATGATCAATTTGATGAAATTGAATTGGATTAATTTTTCCCCAAATAGTAGGCTTGGCCGAAAGTTTAGGTACCCTAATGTCATGGTTATTTTTGTTCTTTTGATCATTGGATGAGTTGAAATACTTGGGAAATGTTGATTTGAGATTCAATTGGATTGAAATCGGAATTGGACATTAAATCCCCAAATTGCCGTGAGCAATAAGCATGGAAATGAGATGATTTTATGATTCAATAATGTTGGACATGTGTTGATGATGAAAGTATGATTAATTAGTGTAATTGGTATTTTGGAAATGTTAATTTGACTAATTAATTATTGCTAATGCACTTTAATTAATTTAATTGTGATAGCTGGAATATTGTGATTAAATTAATTGGGCTAAATTTGGAATTGGGCTTGAAAAATTGTATTTGGGCTTAATGGGCTTGGTTGGGCCAAGTTTGGTTTAGGTTAATTGGTTGGATCCAATTGGGCCCAAAACCATATCCATAAAGTCCAAATATAATAAACTGGGCCTTTATATTTTAATTGGGCCTAATGGGCCTAAATTGATTTTTGGCAAAATGGTGATTCCTTAATGGGCTTTGGTTGCCAAAGTCCATGCCTTATAAATTAATTGAAAGCCCATTGGACTTTAATTAAATTGACATTGTATGTTAATTGGGCTTTGAGACCCGTAAAGATTAGATTTAGAATCTAAGTCGCAAAGGCTCATTAATAAAGTGTAATTATTTAATTTAGAATTAAATGAGGAATTAGTATTGAATACAAATTAATTGGATTTAATATTGTAGTTTAATATAATTCAAGAATTCATACTTTGAGTACTTTGTTGGACAAAATGACCCATAGCGTAACTATTTGCACAGATCATTGTGTTGTTGTAGCAAATTAACTATGTGACAAGGAAATTGCACTCTCATCATTTGTGATTAGATCACCATAGATATATATAAATGAAGAGAGGTCCCTATGATTAGTTCCTGGACTGAGAAATATGAGACAGTATCAGTCCCCGAAGGATTAATCATTAAATATCCCTAGCCGGATTATCGGATACTGGACATCGATAATGCGGAATAGGCTAGTATTGCACTTGTGTGCGTTGTGAGGGCACAACGGCATAGTTCTCATATATATAAGTGTTGGAGACTTATGCAAGTGCGATAGGAGGTCGTGTTTCACCGATGGTACGGGAAACAGCTTCGCTCTAGATAGACCCTTCGGAATCCCATTGGTATTATGACTATATTTCTATGGGAGGCCGAAATCAAGGTAGGTGTGTATAGTCTTAACCTGAGACTTACATCGCTAATACTTACGATAATCGATAGACTTTGGTCTTGGTGGTACAGGCTTTAACCGGTTCTGCGTACACCACTTCTGGGTTTATCAGAGAGTCGTAGTGTATTGGATGTGATGTCAAGACGGAAGTATCACTCCAGTCATAGTGGAGATGATGTCACGCAGGATACGGTATTAGTGCTCTTAAGTGCTGCGCGGCCATCGGGATATTATGACAAGGTCATGTATATCCGATTATAGAGACTAGTTACCAGACATCCGACATGTGCTTCGTACGGGGCAGACACTTATCCAGCCCTAGGCCTAGCACGTGACTATCCGATACTGGGCCGATATGCACAATACAATCGTATACTACGCTTGATACAGATCTTAATATTCTTAAATGATATGTCCGGAGAATTGGAAGACTTGGTGCTTTGCTAGGAGTCGACCTTGTCTCGTAAATCGGTAAAACGTAGTACTTGGTACGTACGTGATTCAGATACTCCGATGACCGTATTTACTGCCAATATATCCGGGGATCTCATGGGTCGCTTCCCGATAATCCACCGATGACGCACAACTCGCACTCTTGAATAATCTGGGATTATATAGAAGGAAAGAAAATTAATCTAAGATTGATTACGGAGATATTTTATCTAGGATAAAATATCGTCTAGAGAGAGATAACGATTAATTTGGAATTAATCGATTAAATTAATATATTCGATATATTAAACGAAATTAGATTTCGACGCGCAGAATTAAAATTAGATTTTAATTCGGGCGAACGAATTAATTTAGAATTAATTCGTTAGCGCGTGAATAGTGAATTCGCTAGGCGTAATCATTTAATTACGACGCGACGGAAAAACGTTAATTTGGAATTAACGAACCCGAGCCCGAGGTGTGATTGCGAGCGCATTCGTATTTCGAATTCGAGTGCGGCATCGCAAGTCGCATCAAGCGTCAAATCATTAATCGCATCAAGCGTCAAATCATTCGTCACTCAAGTCGCGTCAAAATAAATGTCACTTTGAGTGATGTGATTGATTGATGTGATTGATTGATTGAAAGACATGTCACTTTATTAAAGATGATATGACTTAAAGTTGATGGGAATAGTGAAAGCTAGTGGAGGGAAAACTTTTGGTTTTGGCTCCTAAATTCTTTAATTTATTAGATAAAATTAAATGGAAATTGATTATTATTTTGGAAAATATATAATCAAAAGGCTTTACACTTTTCAAGACATGCAAACACATTTTCGATCTCTCCATTTCTTTCTCTTCTTCTCATGAACAGGGCCATTTTCCTTCACTGGTTTTGAACCAGAAATGGCGTGAACAAAGGGAAGCAAGAGTTGCGTTTTTCATGGTGATACCGCAAGTGCTAGCACACTACAGTCTTGCGAAGGTGGTAGGGAGGTTCGCCCATGAGCCGGGAACGTTTTGATGAAGCTTGAAGATCGTTTTTCTTGATCAAAATGGCGCAAAACAGAAGCACAAACTGCTGCAGTTCACGCACATGAGCAGTGGGCAGTGAGCAGAATTTCAGTTCGTTTTGTTGCCCAAATCGTCTCTCAACCGCTCGATGTAAGTATTATTCCGCACTTCCGTCGTTGTATTCGCTTATGATTCATGCTTGAGTTTTGATCTTGGGACCTATAGAAACTCCAACAATGGCATCAAGAGCTTAGGTTAAAAGCATGAAAAAGTTAGGGCTAAAATTTGGGCAAACTTGATTTTGAGCATGATAAATTAAATTGGATGGATTTGTATGCTTAATTGTGTTTGAATTGAATATTGATTAGGTCAATTTGAAGAAAATATGATTGGATCAATTTTCCCCCCAAATTTTCCTCCTTGGCCGAATATGTAATGTTCTTTAATGTCTTGGGATTTTTGATTTTTGACAATTGGAAGTGTTGGAAATCATTCGGGATGATGATTTAACGTCGATTGCGGAATCAATTGGATTGAATTCGATTTGGACGAAAAATCCCCAAATTGCTAAGTATGTCATGAAACTTTAAATTGGGTAAAATTGATTTGAGCATGCAATTATGAAATGGATGATTAAGTATGCTTATAACTTGTTTAATTGATGATTGGTTGGATCTTGATTAAATATTGTTTGGAACAAATTTCCCCAATTTTGAAAGTATGTCATGAAACTTGAAATTGGGTAAAATGAATTGAGCATGCAATTAAATTGGATGATTAAGTATGCTTAATACTTGTTTAATTGATGATTGGTTGGATCAATTTGATTAAATATTGTTTGGAACAAATTTCCCCAATTTTGATGTGTTGGCCGAATATGAGTATGCCCTAATTCTTGGTAGTTTTGTTTCGTTGATCATTGGATGACTTGAAACGATTGAGGGTATGTTGATTTAA
>SKCR01049285.1:0-44025 GCA_019454045.1 Zanthoxylum bungeanum
AGACTATAGTCGAATGAACCTGATGAAGGTCCATGAGGGTTCTCATTCCTCATTCTACAAGACCTGACAAAGGTCAATGAGGGTATAATTCCTCATTATACAGGACTTGTAGTATGAGACCATGTCGCCTGAAGATCATGAGACTACGGTCGAATGAACCTGATGAAGGTCCATGAGGGTTATCATTCCTCATTCTACAAGACCTGACAAAGGTCAATGAGGATATAATTCATCATTCTATAAGACCTGAAAAAGGGCAATGAGGGTATAATTCCTCATTCTACAGGACTTGTAGTCTGAGACCATGTCGCATGAAGACCATGAGACTACGGTCGAATGAACCTGATGAAGGTCCATGAGGGTTCTCATTCCTCATTCTACAAGACATGACATATGTCAATGAGGGTCTTCATTCCTCATTCTACAATCCTCATTCTACAAGACATGACAGAGGTCAATGAGGGTCTTCATTCCTCATTATACAATCCTCATTCTACAAGACTTGATAAAGGTTAGTGAGGGTTTTCATTCCTCATTCTACAAGACCATATATGTAGTGTCGAATGAGATCTTTAACGAGCGCCAAGCTTCACATGGTAGTGTCGACTGAGATTCTTAACAAGTGCCAAACTTCACACATGTAGTGTCGAATGATATCCTTAACAATTGCCAAGCTTCACACGTGTAGTGTCGAATGAGATCTTTAACAAGTGCCAAGCTTCACATGTGTAGTGTCGAATATGACATCTTCCTCATGCTGAGTCTCCATACATGTAATGTCGAGTGGGATATCCTTGCCAAGTCTGGTGACCGGCGTAAACACACACGTATAACGCAAGCGCACGTATCGTTCAAGTAGTATAAAAATATCGATCCCACGAGGACTTAATATCTAAACTATTAATTTTATGAGGTCAAATGATTACTAATATCTAACAGGTTGTTTGATTGATTTGAAACGGTGACGATTCTAAATTTAAAAACAAGTAAATAAAATTATTCGAAAGTAGATTTTAAGAAAATTCAATATTAAAAACTATATAGGGTTGTGATTTCTTCCAACATCATTTCTAAAGATGAATTATCTTAAAGTTGGGTAATATATTGATTTATTAACCTGGAACACTAAATTATGTGTAAGCCTCTGTCGATGGTCAGACACAAATACCCAGTTTAACCCAATTGAACCATATGTCTATGTCAACCAAATTATCTGGATTCATTAAGTTCAAGTTCCAATTATGGCTAACCCTGCTCGACAGGTATATGTCTATCCTGTAAGGAAATCTATTAAAGGGTTATCTATCCTCAAGGAAGATCGTGGACTATTGAGTCTAAGGTCTTAAACTTAAAATCCATATGTCTAGTTCATTTTAAGTTTCCCAGTTCAATTTTATTAATGGCCAGTTAATGAAAAAACATTAAGATTAAGATTCAATAAATAAATCTTTATATTACCCAAGCTATAATCTAACCCCTTATAAACCGGTGATATTGGATTTCATCACAACCTCAGATAACTGGCTTAGTTACGAAACATATTTATGGGTAGTAAAAAAAACTTAAATAAAATAAAAGACATAAAATAAAATACTGAAAATTAAATGCTGAAAGTAAATGCTGAAATTAAATACTGAAAATTAAATCTTGAAAGTAAATTACTGAAAGTAAATTGCTGAAAGTAAATTACTGAAAAATAAAAACTGAAAATTAAAGAAAGAAAAGTACTGTACGTAAAGTAAATTGCGGAAAGTAAAAAATGAAAAGTAAAGAAAAGAAAGTGCGAAAGCGGAAATTAATTACTGAAAGCTGTAATAAACAAACAAGATACAATCTTCTTAGTATTCTTAAGGAATTCCTTAGAAGAAAGTGTTGGATAATATGACCCATAGCGTCACTATTTGTACAAATCATAGTGTTGTTGTACAAATTAACTATGTGACAAGGAAATTGCACTCTCATCATTTGTGATTAGATCACCTTAGATATATAAATGAAGAGAGGTCCCTATGATTAGTTCCTGGATTGAGAATGATATGAGACAGTATCAGTCCACGAAGGATTAATCATTAAATATCCCTAGCCGGAGTATTATCGAGACTGGACATCGATAATGCGGAATAGGCTAGTATTGCACTTGTGCGCGTTGTGAGGGCACAACATCATAGTTCTCATATATTTGGGTATTGGATACTCATGCAAGTGCGATAGGAGGTTGTGTTTCCACCGATGGTACGGGAAACAGCTTCGCTCTGGATAGACCCCTCAAAATCCCATTGGTATTATGACTATGTGTCTATGAGAGTCCGACATCAGGGTAGGTGTGTATGGTCTTAACCTGAGACTTGCACCGCTAATGCTTACGACAATCAATATGCTTTAGTTGAGGTCGTCCAGGACTCTAACCGGTTCTGTGTACGCCAATACTGGGCATATTGAGAATCGTAGAGTATTGGGTGTGATGTCAAGACGGAAGTATCACTCCAGTCATAGTGGAGATGATGTCACGCAGGGTACGGTATTAGTGCTCTTAAGTGCTGGCCGGCCATCGGGATATTATGACAAGGTCATGTATATCCGATTATAGAGACTAGTTACCAGACATCCGACATGTGCTTCGGACGGGGCATACACTTATCCAGCCCCAGCCCTAGCACGTGACTATCCGATACTGGGCCGATATACACGATACTTGGTATACTACGCTTGATATAGATCTTATATATTCTTAGATGAATATGACCGGTGAATTTGGTAGACTTCGTGCTTTGCTAGAAGCCGATCTTGTCTCGTAAATCGGTAGAACGTAGTACTTGGTACGTACGTGATTCGGATACTCCAACGACCGTATTTACTGCCGACTTATCCGGGGATCTTATGGGTCGCTTCCCGATAATGCACCGATGACGCATAACTCGCACTCATTAATAATCTGGGATTATATGTATAGAAGAGAGAGAAAATTAATCTAGGATTAATTACGGAGATATTTTATCTGGGATAAAATATCGTCTAAAGAGAGAGAATGATTAATTTGGAATTAATCGGTAAATTAATATATTCGATATATTAAACGAAATTAGATTTCGACGCGGAATTAAAATTAGATTTTAATTCGGGCAAACGAATTAATTTAGAATTAATTCGTTAGTGACGTAAATAGTGAATTCGCCAGGCGTAATCATTTAATTACGACGCAATGGAAAATTCGCTAATTAGGAATTAGCGAAACCAAGCCCAAGTGTGATTGCGAGCGCATTCGTATTTCGAATTCGAGTGCGGCAACGCAAGTCACATCAAGCGTCAAATCATTCATCACATCAATCGTCAAATCAAATGTCACTTTGAGTGATGTGATTGATTTATTGAAAGACTTACATCACTTTAATAAAGTGAAAATGAATAGTTGATGTAAGTTGTTGGAATAGTGTTGGTGGTTGAGCAAGCCATTACCATTTATTTTATTTGATATTTTAAATGGTAAATGCTTTGTAATTTTTGGAAAATATATAACAATTTTGGTAATTCATTTAACAAGTCAACCATTACACAACTCCTCCATTCTTCTCTTTTCTCACGCCCAAGGGCTGTCTTTCTTCTCCAACACAGCTCCTGCCGTGAGCTTCAAGGGGAGCAATGAGTGTCTTTTTGTTGCAAAAACGCAAGTGCTAGCACACTTACGAGACTTGCGAAGGTGTTAGGGAGGTTCACCCATGAGGCGGGATCCGTTCGACGAAGCTTGGAGCTTGACGAATGACCATCTTCACGCCCAAAACTGAGCACATCACTGCAGTTCACGCCATTGCAGTGGGGTTTTTCAGTTTTTTGTTTGCTTCCGCGTCTCTCAACCGATCGATGTGAGTATTCCGCTACCTCCGTTGATGTATTCACACATGTATTTCATTGCTTGTTTGATCTTGGGACCTAGATAAAACCTAACAATGGCATCAAGAGCTATAGGTTCAAGCATGAAAATGTAGGGCTTAAAATTTGGGTAAATTGATTTTGAGCATGATTTGTTAAAATTGTTTGATTGAGCATGTTTAAATGATGTTGAATTGAAGTTTGATTGGATCAATTTCATGAAAATTGATTGGATCAATTTCCCCCAAATTTGGATGTTGGCCGAATGTATGGATATTGGGAATCTTGGAATTTTTCCATTTTGATTCATTGGATGAGTTAGAATGGAGGATGATGTTAATTTGAAGTCAATTGGATTGAATTTTGAATTGAAAATAAATCCCCAAAATGTATATGTTGGCCGAATTCCATATGCCCTTTAATGTCTTGGTATTTTGATTTTTGAACATTGGATGTGTTGGAAATCATTTAGGATGTTGATTTAATGTCGATTGTGGGTTCGATTGGATTGAAACCAAATCGGACACAAAATCCCTCCTTGGCCGAGAGCTTAAAGCATGTAATGGGTTTGATTTTTTCATTTATGTGTTGGACATGTGATGATGATAATGAACATGATTAATTGGACTAATTTGGTGTTTTAAATATTGATTTGGGTGATTAATCATGTAATGCACTTTAGGTAATTAAATTGCGAAATTGGATTTGTGTAATTTAATGAATTAGGCCTTTAAATTGGATTTGGGCTTATTAAGTTGTAATTGGGCTTGATTTTATCAAGATGGGTTTAGGCCAAATGGATTGGATCCAATTGGGCCCAAAACCACTACCATAAAGCCCAAATGCAACTTATAAACCTTTAAAGTTTAATTGGGCCTAATGGGCCTAAATTGATTTCTGGGCTTATGGGGTTACTCCTTGATTGGGCTTTGGTTGCCGAAGCCCACGCCTTAAAGAAATTAATTAAAGCCCATTAGACTTGAATTGAATTGACGTTGGACGTTAATCGGGCTTTGAGACCCGACGCGATTAAATTTGGAATTTAAGTCGAAAAGGTTTATTAAATAAAGTGTAATATTTAATTTGGAATTGAATAGTGAATTAGTATTAAATACATGTTAAATTGGATTTAATGTGTAGTTTAATTTAATTCATGAATTCGTACTTTGAGTACTTATTCGCAAAAACGAGTTTGACTCGAGCAAAATCAAATCGTTGTTTGAACATTGGATGATCACATAATTATCAGATTAATTAATTTGATTAGATTGATTGATAGCATGCTTTTGTGTGAATACGTGGTTGTGATGAATGAATAATGTATATCGGATGGATATTAGTCGGGTGGGGCAATTTTGGAAATTGTTGTAATAAATTCGATTATTAAATTGGACCTGCGTGTCCAGCCTTATCACCTCTATTCTCTTTGTATTCTCTTCTCACCTATTCCCCTCAATGTAAATGAGGTTTCTTTAGAAGTGTAGTGTAACGGGTAGAAGTAATACAAGTGCTAGCTTGAGTGAGAAAGGGAGAGATTTGATCTAGGATCAATGTGTTAAATATCCATCCGCATATCATTATTATTTTTATTTCATATGCGCTTTATTATGTATTTAGAATGCATGTTTAAGGGTGTATGATGATGAGACCTTAACAAAGATAATGAAATTGGTAGCCAATTTGCACGCGAAAAGCCCTCATCAAATATCATGCGTCTTTTCCTTCCATTGAGTGATTCTTGCTCAAGATCCTAGATTGGCATGGGTTGTTGGCCAAAGTCAAGCCCTTGTCCGTCGAAGATGTGTTTGAATCACGAGGCTTTGTTCCATATTGGTGTCTTGTCCAAGTTGTGGTTTGTTGGCCAAAGTCAAGACCACTTCTTGTCCATCGACATTGATTACGAAGCTTCCATGGTCAATGGGTCCGCGCTTGACTGGGATCATTAGGTTTGTTGTGCCAAAGCCAAGGCCTAGTTGATTCAGAGGAAAAAGGTTAGGGTATATATTCGATATATAGGCATATATAAGATATATGTTTCGGACTTGGATGTCCACCTACTGGATCTAGGAATTGGATTGAGATCCAATTGATCTTAGAGATCTACCTAGTTAATTATCATACAATTTGTTGGCCAAAGTCAAGATTGTGTGATATTTAACGGGATCCTAGCCCACTAGGAAACACGGTTTCCCGAGTACTCGACAGAGGGTTAGAGGCTCGACGAAAAATAGTGGGAGGCAAGAATTGAATTTGCAATATTCGTTCAATTACTCGCCATACGCGCTCAAACAAATATCACTCGTCATATATTAAAAGTATTAGTTGGACTAATATTTAATTTGTTTTAATAAACAGTTGGACTGTATTATAGTTGATTATATATAATTGGATTATATTAATCAATATATTTGAATTAATTAATTTCAGTTTACAGTTGATTTTATAATTGGATTATAGTAATCAATGTAATTGAGGTTAATTAATTTGGATTATATTTGATTATATAGTTGGACTATTATAATCATTATAATATATAGTACCACTAATCGTTGATTAAATAGTTGGACTATTGAAATCAAGAAAAATTGAAAAGTTGGATATTTAAAATATAATCTGGGATTAAAATATTTTAAATGATTTAATTTTCAAATTGGGAATAAATAATAGGTTACTTTATTTGATAAAATAACTTATTATACCTTAAGCCCAAAATTAAGCAAAATAAGTAGAGCATAAAATCTTTGGAAGATTTATGTGATGATGACTTTAGTGCTTAATTTAATATACTTGTCATAAATCTAATTTTAGATTTAAGAAGTATTAAAATTGCAATTTATAATTCTTGGAGAATTAATTGACTATTCTAGAGGAGATAAAGTCAAAGTTTGCAATTGGGCATGTAGCACGAGGTGCACATCGTTTCGATATTCTAAAAACCCAAGGCTTGGCCTAAGGTTCCTGAAATATTGAAAAGGATAATTGACATATCCCAAAGTGACTACCATTTGGATATGGCAGACACGAAGGAATTAAAGAAAGGGCAAGGCTCTTACTTTAAAATGATTGTCAAAGTTATGTTCACTACTAGTATTGAAATTAGATTTTAAATACTTAGTGTGGTACATAAAATATATGTATTGATGTTCAGAATCTGCTTTGAGCAGGATACTGACTTCAAAGCTGAGATTAATCTGCGAATCGGAAACGGGACAAAAGTCGTTGTTTCGACCGAAGATACCTAAGTTTAGGAACTACCCTTCGGACTAGTTTGACTAGAGACATTATCTCTATATCAGTGTTTAATCCATTGTGGATAAACCTTTATATTCTAGAACACTAAATGTTTCATTATATAAAGATGATACTGAGATAAACACATTAGATGTGAATAACAGAATTTATATTTTGAATATAATTAAAATCTCAAAACATATAAAATGACAAATAAATAGCTCAAATTGATTTGATCAAGTAGAGACTTATTTGTGGCATTGTTGTCTAGGACAGAATTAAACAAGACTCGTATATCCACACTTTTGAAGAGTGGGTACTAGGACTGATTTGACTATTCAAATAAAGTCTACGAATCTAGTTTATTAGGTAAAGTACCTAAAACACTATTTACTTGGTAATAGTGTAAGTGCCACCGATCTGTTAGCCCTATTCATGGTGAAGTTAGTGGGCCCATATCTAGCTAGGCTAGATGTGAACATGAATATTTCGTGACCTTAACGGATGTGGCATCACGTTATGGTTATGTGTTTCTTTTGAAGAACACAGATCGGAAACTTTTAGAGTTTCGACACGAAGTAGATAAACAGATCGACTATAGTATTATACCGTCACGGTAAGACCGTAATGAAAATACTTAAGCAGTAAGTTTCAAAATACATGAAAGAGTATAGTATTCTTTCAGATGAGGACTCCTCCCGAGACACGTCAGTTAGACGGTGTGTCCGAACAAAACCGAATTTTGTTGGACATGATAAGGTTTATCACGAGTCGCTCTGAGCTACATTTCCTTCAACAGGATATGTATTAACAGTGCAAAACTTATTTAGAATAAGGTTCCATATAAATCTGTTTGACAGATATCATATAGGATATGAACAGGAAAGAAACAGGGTTTCTCATTCCTAATAATTTGGGTATGCCGGGCATAACGTTTGGATGATACCAAACTAGACCCAAATTGGATAAGTGCCAATATAGGTTATCCTAAGGAAACCATAAGTATAGTACTTATAATCTCACATGAGAACAATATGATTGTTGCTCACCATGCGGTTTTCCTGAGAGGAATACCGATATGCAGTGGTCAGTGGGAGGATAGTGATACTCGATGAAAATCGGAGTAATACTATTCAAGGCACGAAGTCCGTAATGGAACACAAATAGTTCATCAAGGATGAAACTAAACCATTAATCAAATACAATACACAGAACCGCGTAGATCGGAGAGAGTCAGAAAACAACCTGGGGTATGGGTTTCTGATCTACCTCATAAAGATGTCAATCTTATTGAGGATACCAACCGACTACGTACGAGGAAGTGATACAAGGTATCGACTCCCTATTATGGCAAAGTGCCATGAGTCCGAAATGGATTCCATGTATAACAACTATGTTTGGATACTAGTTGTTGTACCGCAAGGCATTGTGCCTATTGGTACAGTAAACGTCTTCAAGGAAGACATACATGGATGGCAACATACCAACGTACAAAGCTAGGCTTTTGACGGAAAGGTATCGTTATCAACATTGTGTTGATTACGGTTCAACCTTTTACCTGTTGCCATGGTAAATCCATTTGAAGATGCTTGTTGATACTGCATATTTCATTTATGAAATGTGTCAGTTAAAGATCAAAATCGCTTTCCTGAAAAGGAAACCGTTTGGAGGATGCTTACAACATCCTGACGATTTTGTATAACCGACAAACAAGGTTTGCGGGTTATTCGATCCATGTTTGGATTGGAGCAAGCATAAGGTTCTTGGAACTGTCGTTTTGAAATAATCATAATGGTTTATGATTTGACTCAAAACGAAATGATTCTTGTGTATATAAGGAGGTTAGTGGGAGAGCACTGATAATGAAATTCCCAAAAGCAATTGGTGAAAGCTTGGCTTTCATAGATATTCTCCGTAGAATTCTGGGGAGTAACAACCTTTATTCAAGGAATAAAGATCTACTGGGATAGATTTGGAGTTGTTAACACTCTCTGGGAAATTGTACATTTAAAATGTACTTGATATGGTGTCTCATACGCTTTGAGCATATGGAGTCACAATCAGGTCAATCCAAGTGATAGTCACTGGATTGAAGTTAAGGACATCTATTAGTATCTTAGAGAACTAAAGATGCTGTCTAAAACTATGGAGAAGGAGAACTTGAAGTGACTGGGATCACTGCCGCAAGTTTCCAAACAGTTAAATACTGCGGTACTATAAAGTTTGAATAACGGGACAGTGAGCTGGAAATCTTCCGAGCAAGATACTGTTGCCGAATAAACAACAAATGCGGATTATTGCTGCAGCTGAGGCAGCAATAGAAGCCATTTGGGTCGATAATAAATCTAATTAGATTAGATATAGTTCTGTTAGCAGCTGAGCTAGGCGTCAGCACAGGCTAAAGAATTAATGGTCTCATCGACGATCCAGATATATACTTCTATATTCATCTGATTCGTTCGGATCATACATCGTGGCGATGTTGTGATCGTATAAATCGCGTCAGACGATAATCATGGAAATCCGCTAACGAAAACCTTTTCTCAGCAATTTGAGCAAACAGTACATAGTTCGGGTGTTAGACACTTGAGTGACTGGGTATAGGCCAAGTGGGAGATTGTTGGATAATATGACCCATAGCGTCACTATTTGTACAGATCATAGTGTTGTTGTACAAATTAACTATGTGACAAGGAAATTGCACTCTCATCATTTGTGATTAGATCACCTTAGATATATAAATGAAGAGAGGTCCCTATGATTAGTTCCTGGATTGAGAATGATATGAGACAGTATCAGTCCACGAAGGATTAATCATTAAATATCCCTAGCCGGAGTATTATCGAGACTGGACATCGATAATGCGGAATAGGCTAGTATTGCACTTGTGCGCGTTGTGAGGGCACAACAGCATAGTTCTCATATATTTGGGTATTGGATACTCATGCAAGTGCGATAGGAGGTTGTGTTTCACCGATGGTACGGGAAACAGCTTCGCTCTGGATAGACCCCTCGGAATCCCATTGGTATTATGACTATGTGTCTATGGGAGTCCGACATCAGGGTAGGTGTGTATGGTTTTAACCTGAGACTTGCACCGCTAATGCTTACGACAATCAATATGCTTTAGTTGAGGTCGTCCAGGACTCTAACCGGTTCTGTGTACGCCAATGCTGGGTATATTGAGAATCGTAGAGTATTGGGTGTGATGTCAAGACGGAAGTATCACTCCAGTCATAGTGGAGATGATGTCACGCAGGATACGGTATTAGTGCTCTTAAGTGCTGGCCGGCCATCGGGATATTATGACAAGGTCATGTATATCCGATTATAGAGACTAGTTACCAGACATCCGACATGTGCTTCGGACGGGGCAGACACTTATCCAGCCCCAGCCCTAGCACGTGACTATCCGATACTGGGCCGATATACACGATACTTGGTATACTACGCTTGATATAGATCTTAAATATTCTTAGATGAATATGACCGGAGAATTTGGTAGACTTCGTGCTTTGCTAGAAGCCGATCTTGTCTCGTAAATCGGTAGAACGTAGTACTTGGTACGTACGTGATTCGGATACTCCGAACGACCGTATTTACTGCCGACTTATCCGGGGATCTCATGGGTCGCTTCCCGATAATGCACCGATGACGCATAACTCGCACTCATTAATAATCTGGGATTATATATAAAGAGAGAGAAAATTAATCTAGGATTAATTACGGAGATATTTTATCTGGGATAAAATATCGTCTAAAGAGAGAGAATGATTAATTTGGAATTAATCGGTAAATTAATATATTCGATATATTAAACGAAATTAGATTTCGACGCGGAATTAAAATTAGATTTTAATT
Organism: Zanthoxylum bungeanum; assembly: GCA_019454045.1. Taxonomy (NCBI): domain Eukaryota; kingdom Viridiplantae; phylum Streptophyta; class Magnoliopsida; order Sapindales; family Rutaceae; genus Zanthoxylum; species Zanthoxylum bungeanum. The sequence continues at coordinate 10,957 of SKCR01049285.1, forward strand.
CGGGCAAACGAATTAATTTAGAATTAATTCGTTAGCGACGTAATAGTGAATTCGCTAGGCGTAATCATTTAATTACGACGCAACGGAAAATTCGCTAATTAGGAATTAGCGAACCAAGCCCGAGTGTGATTGCGAGCGCATTCGTATTTCGAATTCGAGTGCGGCAACGCAAGTCACATCAAGCGTCAAATCATTCGTCACATCAAGCGTCAAATCAAATGTCACTTTGAGTGATGTGATTGATTGATTGAAAGACTTACATCACTTTAATAAAGTGAAAATGAATAGTTGATGTAAGTTGTGGAATAGTGTTGGTGGTTGACAAGCCATTACCATTTATTTTATTTGATATTTTAAATGGTAAATGCTTTGTAATTTTTGGAAAAATATAAAGCAATTTTGGTAATTCATTTAACAAGTCAACCATTACACAACTCTCCATTCTTCTCTCTTTCTCACGCCCAAAAGGGCTGTTTTCTCTTCTCCAACACAGCTCACTGCCGTGAGCTTCAAGGGGAGCAATGAGTGTCTTTTTGTTGCAAAAACGCAAGTGCTAGCACACTTACGAGACTTGTGAAGGTGTAAGAGAGGTTCACCCATGAGGCGGGATCCGTTCGACGAAGCTTGGAGCTTGACGAATGACCATCTTCACGCCCAAAACAGTGAGCAACATCACTGCAGTTCACGCCATTGGCAGTGGGGTTTTTCAAGTTTTGTTGCTTGCCGCGTCTCTCAACCGATCGATGTGAGTATTCCGCTACCTCCGTTGATGTATTCACACATGTATTTCATTGCTTGTTTGATCTTGGGACCTAGATAAAACCTAACAGAAAGTATGAATTTTACAAATGAAATGACTTGGTATTTATAGGCAAAATTTTGCCTCCATCAAATCATCCACAAATCAATTATTAATTGCTCCACTAATTGCTCCACCAAATCTATATTATTAATTGCTCCACTAATCTCTTATCATATTTGGTGATGATTTGATAATTTTTATTATTTATTTATTAATTTATTTTTTGCTTTGAATGATTGAAAGTGACTTTAATAATTACACACAACACACTTCTGGATGGTTCATCAGTTTCGGGCATGAAATCTTCAGAATTCGAAATTATTTTGTCTTTCAAAGCTGTAGATCTTTGAGTCTTCTTTAATCTGGAACTTGAATCAGCTCAATCCGATATCGGAGTAAAACGTTATGCCCAATTACGACAGATGCATAAAACTAGAATTTCCAAAACTACACTTCGTTAAAACGCCCTTTCAAGTTTCCAATCTCCAAAATTAATTTGTCAAGTCCAATTTTGCCCTTTTTTGACCCATATTTCGTCCTAAATCATTTTATTAAGTCCCAATATTATTTTATCTGCAAAATAAACTAAACATATCAAAACGTTCATCAACCCGAGAAACTAAACAAAATATTAAGTAAAATGGGCGGTAAATATTGATATATTTTCCGCTCATCACACCCCCAAACCTAACATTTTGCTAGTCCTCGAGTAAAACAAACAAAATAAAAAATACAAGAAATTAAAATTAAACTAAGCCACTTTCGTAGGGATCACGGTTGCATTTAGCGTATACAACAAGCCTTTAAAACCCCTAGGTGTCCCTAGTGGACGAGTTGTATTCTCTTGAGAGTTTACAGCAAAGATACCCACAAACATTTTACAAAAGTAAAATGTAGTAAAACTAATGGACACAAAAGCAAAAAGACAAGAGAAAAGAGAATAAAGAAGTTAGTGACTAATCAGGTGAAACTTCTACTTCAAGTTACTAGTTGTTTTCTTTCTTTCTAAATTACTGAATAAGTAAATTCTCCGATTATATTTACCATTCTCCATATGCACAGCCGAAAAAATATTAATCAACTCATTTTTGCCCACAACAGTCACAAGTGTAGTTGATAAGAGAGTAATATTTTGTCCTAAAGTTTTATCAGAATTCACATCTTTTTGCAGCAATGGAATAATTTTTCTGAATTTTCTGATTTTCTCTTTGATTTTGGATTTTTTTTTTATTTATATACAATATCTCCGTCTATGTATCGAGCTTTGGGTCGGTGACTCCCAAACCAGTTGGCTTTATGGCACCATGTGTTAAGACACCCTACGAACTTAATTACTCAGACTTCAGTATATATATTTTTGTAGCATCTTTAATCCATGTAACGAGCTTTGGGCCAGTGACTCCCAAACCAGTTGGTTTTAGGGCACTAGGTGTTAAAACACCCTTACAGACTTAATAACTCGAATCTCAGATGTTTTTTTTTTTTTTACTCCATTGCTTTTTAGATGCTTCCTTCAATTAAACTAGAGCACTGAATATTACAAACTTTTCAATTTTAGTTCATGTCCGTATGTTACTATGTATGTTGATAATATATGCTAATTGAACATATGAAGATCCATTTTAGTCAATTTTATGGAGAATTTACAAATTAAATAATTCAAAAGGAAATAAACAAAAATTAACTTGTTCTGATATAGGTTTGAGATACGTATCAGGAGTGGAAACTCCTTACTCAGCTATCTCTCACCAATTTCACCATTTTTAGTCAAAATAAAAACACAAAAACACAAATTTTTTTTGTAATTTTTGAAAAATTTTCAATTTTTTTTTTTGTATTTTTCGAAAAATTTTGGACTAAAAATAAAAAGAACACACAAACTAAAAACAAGGTACTGATCAACTAATTCCCTCCCCCAAACCTAAATGAGACATTGTCCCCAATGTCTTAAACAGCAGAAGAAAAGTTTAGAAGGTAGTATCTGGTTAGCTGAAATTCTACAAGAAATTAAAGGTTAAGATCCAGATTAACACGACGCCTCTTACCACGATCGTCCTCGGACCAATTTATCTTTGAAAGGATAGGTTCAACTCGTGGTTCATAGGCTAAGAGTTGATCAATTAGATCCGGAGTAGTTCTGGCAGTAAAAAGGAGTTCTTTCAAAGGTTTTGACACAAACCCATTTATCTGGGCATCATCAAGAAATACACAAAGAAAATCATAAAATCCATCAACGTTGTACAACCCAATTGATGTCTGGTGTATGTTTAGATTCGCCCAAGATAGCACAATAAAAATTTCCTTCAATGTACCCAAGCCACCTGGCAAAGCAATAAAAGCATCAGCACGGTTAATCATTTCTACCAGTTGTTCAGACATACCTGGCACAATCAGTTCCTCTCCGTTTGATGGTTCAATAAGATTTGCTTCTGCCAAGGGTTTTGGGATGATTTCCAAAATGTGACTGCCTCCTTCTTGTACGACCTTTGAAACGATCCCCATAAGTCCAAGATTGCCTCCGCCATATATTAAGTGCATATTTCTTACAGCTAAGACTCGACCCAATTGTGCTTGTGCTTCTAGTATTGTGGCTTAGTACCAACACTAGTACCGCAAAACACACAGATGTTTTCAACTCGTCTTCTTGAAGTGGCTTCCATGTTTTACTCTGAATGTCTTCAAAAGCAATGATGAGTTGAATTTATAAACCTAAAAAGGGTGAGTAATAATAGCACAAGTATCTTCCAAAGGACGATTATTAGTTAACAGTAAAATAAATCATGATAGTAAAAAAAGTCTGGATCCTGTCGGAGAAAATAAAGAAAACTACAAAAATTTATAATTATTAGGAAAAGACAAGAGATAATAATGTACAAGAAAAGTAGCGGCTTGATTGACGTCTATGCGTCAGGGACAAGCTTCCCATCCAATTTTCTTATAAACTGGCAAACATGGTCTTTTTGAGTCAGATTCCCAAGACTTAATTGTTGTCTTTCTTTTTGGAATTGTGTATGTAATTTGCGAATGGCTATGTGAACATATCCAATGGGATGCGTCTCAAGAGTTGAAGATATATCATCTAAAGACTCCTTACTCAAGCCATCCCTAATGAATTTAATTTTGTCTTCGCGATTATCAGACACCATTCCTTAAGAACGACAACGAGTATTGCAATTCCTGCATGCACATTGTAACAAACACCCATTTGTTTAGCTCTACGTTTCTTTGGATATGTGCTTCTTCCAAAACCAGGCAGATGTGAAATAAAAGAGTCAGAAGACTCACATGCCAATCAGACTCGTGCTTCAATTACCCAACGAATGTCATCAGGAACACCATGGATTGTTAGTAATCTCATCCGTTCTAAGCGAGCTTTGTAGACTTTCATCAGAGAGTTTTGAGGGAGAGAAGGAAATTGCTTATGAAGATTTGCGAGAACTTCTTCCATCCTGAAATGTCTTAATCTGCAAAAACTAAACACAAAAAATTTAAATCACACCAAATCACAATATATACAAAAATTGCATGGGTTGCCTCCCTGCAAGCGCTAAGTTAAAGTCGTTAGCAAGACGTGACTGCTCGAACGTTTATGCTGGATCTGAAAGTGTGACACTTTCTTTTTGTCGCTCAAATGATTCTCCCCAGTAGTGCTTGACACGCTTGTTTTTAACCTTGAAAGTTTTGTTGGAGTCAGGATCATGTATCGCAACGGCTCTATCTGGTAAAACTTTGGTGATCACAAGTGGACCTGACCACCGTGATTTTGGCTTCCATGGGAAGAATTTCACCTTTGATTTGTTTAAAGTACCTTCTGCCCTGGTTCCAGTTGTATGCGTACTAACTTTTCATCATGTCTTTTCTTGCCCTTTTCTTTGTACAATTTGGCATCCTCAAAAGTCTGATTGTGAAATTCCTCCAAATCGTTGAGGTGGTGGAACTTTTTCTCTTATGTTGCTTGTAGAGCAAGAATTGGCTCTTTCAGTGCAAAAGATGCTTTATCTTTAGGCTCCACAAGCAATTGACATGTTTTAAGTTTGTCAGTAGAACTTTGCATTGCATTGGAGTTCTGAATGATACTGTGTATCACATCAAGTTTGAAACATTCCTCATTCTTTTCATCATCTGGGAAATTCATGGCCTTGAAAATATTGAATGTTACTTCTTGGTCCTGTACCCTCATGGTTAATTCTCCTTTTTGTACATCAATAATGGTTCGACCTGTAGCCAAGAATGGTCTCCCGATGATGATTGGCACGTCTGCATCTTCCTCCATATCAAGGACAATAAAATCTACTGGGAAAATGAATTTGTCAACCTTGACCAGTACATCTTCAACTACACCTCTCGTAAATACGAGCGTTCTATCAGCAAGTTGTAGTGAGATTGAAGTTGGCATTTTTTCTCCAACCTGTAATTTCCTGAAAATAGAAAAAGGCATCAAGTTAACACTAGCACCTAAATCACACAGAGCCTTACCGAAGTCATATTCTCCTATGGTGCAAGAAACAGTGAAACTGCCAGGATCTTTCAACTTTAGGGGAAGTTTCCTCTGAATGATAGCGCTGCATTCTTCTGATAATGCTACTGTCTCGTAATCTCCCAATCTCCGCTTTCGTGAAAGAATGTCTTTCATGATTTGGTATAGATGGGCATTTGTTCCAACGCTTCTGCAAATGAAATGTTGATATGTGGCTTTTTAAAGATCTCCAGGAACCGAGAAAACTGCTTGTCCATTTGTTCTTCTGAAGACGTTGAGGAAAATGTGGAGGTGGAATGATTTGTTCTTTTTCCTTTGCTTCTTTTTCCTCCATCTGTTGCTTTGTTTCTTTTGGAACTTCCTCAGTAGCTGTTTTGGCTCCAATATATTTGTTGATTTCAGTACCGCTTTTTAACATGATGGCATGACATTGTTCCTTCCCCATGTTTCTTGGATTTGGCTATGTGTTGCTAGGAAGGGTACCTGGCGGTCTGTAACTCTGAGCATTTGCCAGTTGTCCAATTTGATTCTCCAGTACTTTAATAGAAGCAGATTGAATTTGAATTAATGATGCTTGAGATTGAAACATAGCATCATATCTTGCTGCTTGAGATTGAAACATAGTATCATATCTTGCTGCTTGAGAGTCGTGTTTTGCTTCTATCTTTTTCAAGTGGGTCAACACTTCTGTTATTCCTGGTTCATTTTCATGCTCCTGGCTTTTGTTCTGTTGCTGGAATTCAGGTGGTGGATAGTTCTGCTGTTGGCCTGAATTATTGTTCCATGAAAAATTGGGATGATTCCTCCACCCTGGGTTGTAGGTGTTGGAATATGGATTGTTCCTCTGTCTGTTGAAATTATTGACATAATTCACCGTCTCTTCAAATTGGTTCGACTCTGGTACTCCTCCATATGGTGAACTTATGGATCCAGTGGTAAGAGTCTCCATGAATTTGCATATCTGATCTAGCTTGGTGTTGACTGCTGTATTGGCTCTACATTCATAAATTCATGCAATTATTTGGATCATGCTCCTTTATGTTGGCCACAAGGAATTGTTGTTGGCCATTTCTTCGATTAGGTCCCAGGCTTGATCTTCTCATTTTGCCATCAAGGCTCCTCCAGCAGCAGCATCAATTGTGGTTCTTATTATTCCAGAAAGCCCATTATAGAATGTTTGGACTTAAAGCCATTTTGGAATCTCATGGTGAGGACATTTCCGGAGCAAATCTTTGTACCTTTCCCAAGATTCGCAGAGAGATACTGAATCTTGTTGTACAAAAGGATGTGATGTCATTCCTCAGCTTTCCAGTTTTAGCTGGTGGAAAGTACTTTGCAAGAAATTTGGTGGCTAAAGTGTTCCAAGTTGTGATAGAACCTGCTGGTAGTGAATGTAGCCAAGCTTTAGCTCTGTCCTTCAGGGAATATAGAAAAACTCGCAGTCTCATTGCTTCTTCAGCTTCTCGGTTGTAATTGAAAGTGCCGCAAACTTCCAGGAAGTTGCTGATGTGGGCATTAGGATCTTCAGTTGCTTTCCCCCGAATTGAACTGACTGCTGAATCATCTGAATGCATGTTTTGATGTCACACGCATTTGCTGGTAAGGGAGGAAGTACAATACAGGAAATGAGTCTGTCAACCACCGGAATGGTTCTATCTCGAATGGGAATTGGTGGTGCAACCTCCAACGGTTCAGGTTCCATGTTAATGATTGCTTTTTGGCCTTCTCGCCTTTCCCTTCTCAACTGTCTGATGGTTCTTTCAATTTATGGGTCAAGCGGTCGGAGTTCAAAGCTTCTGGTTCGTCTCATGTAATTTCTGAGAACCTGAAACACAAGAAAACAAAAACAATAAGTAAAAAGAAATTAGATACAAGTAACGTATCTAACCCCTAAACTAATAGTAAAAGATAAATAAGTCCCCAGCAACGGCGCCAAAAACTTGACCGGCGTAAACACACACGTATAACGCAAGCGCACATATCGTTCAAGTAGTATAAAAATATCGATCCCACGAGGACTTAATATCTAAACTATTAATTTTATGAGGTCAAATGATTACTAATATCTAACAGATTGTTTGATTGATTGAAATGGTGACGATTCTAAATTTAAAAACAAGTAAATAAAATTATTCGAAAGTAGATTTTAAGAAAATTCAATATTAAAAACTATCCAGGGTTGTGATTTCTTCCAACATCATTTTTAAAGATGAAGTGGTTATCTTAAAGTTGGGTAATATATTGATTTATTAACCGCGAATAGTAAATTAGTGTAAGCCTCTGTCGATGGTCAGACACAAATACCCAGTTTAACCCAATTGAACCATATGTCTATGTCAACCAAATTATCTGTATTCATTAAGTTTAAGTTCCAATTATGGCTACCTCCGCCCGACAGGTATATGTCTATCCTGTAAGGAAATCTATTAAAGGGTTATCTATCCTCAAGGAAGATCGTGGACTATTGAGTCTAAGGTCTTAAACTAAAATCCCTATGTCTAGTTCATTTTAAGTTTCCCAGTTCAATTTTATTAATGGCCAGTTAATGAAAAAGCATTAAGATTAAGACTCAATAAATAAATCTTTATATTACCCAAGCTATAATCTAAACCCTTATAAACCGGTGATATTGGATTTCATCACAACCCCAGATAACTGGCTTAGTTACGAACATATTTACGGGTAGTAAAAAAAACTTAAATAAAATAAAAGACATAAAATAAAATACTGAAAATTAAATACTGAAAATTAAATACTGAAAAGTAAATGCTGAAAGTAAATGCTGAAATTAAATACTGAAAATTAAATGCTGAAAGTAAATTACTGAAAGTAAATTGCTGAAAGTAAATTGCTGAAAAGTAAATTGCTGAAAATAAATTACTGAAAAGTAAAAACTGAAAATTAAAGAAAGAAAAGTACTGTGCGTAAAAGTAAATTGCGGAAAGTAAAAACTGAAAAGTAAAGAAAAGAAAGTGCGGAAGCGGAAATTAATTACTGAAAGCTGTAAATAAACAAACAAGATACAATCTTCTTAGTATTCTTAAGGAATTCCTTAGAAGAAAGTATGAATTTTACAAATGAAATGGCTTGGTATTTATAGGTAAAATTTTGCCTCCATCAAATCATCCACCAAATCATTTATTAATTGCTCCACTAATTACTCCACAAAATCCATTATTAATTGCTCCACTAATCTCTTATCATGTTTGGTGATGATTTGATGATTTTTATTATTTATTTATTAATTTATTTTTTGCTTTGAAAATGATTGAAAGTGACTTTAATAATTACACACAACACACTTCTGGATGGTTCATCAATTTCGGGCATGAAATGTTCAGAATTCGAAATTACTTTGTCTTTCAAAGCTGTAGATCTTTGAGTCTTCTTTAATCTGGAACTTGAATCAGCTCAATCCGATATCGGAGTAAAAAGTTATGCCCAAATTACGACAGATGCAGAAAATTGGAATTTCCAAAACTACACTTCGTTAAAACGCCCTTTCAAGTTTCCAATCTCCAAAATTAATATGTCAAGTCCAATTTTTGCCCTTATTTGAACCATATTTCGTCCTAAATGATTTCATTAAGTCCCAAAATTATTTTATCTGCAAAATAAACTAAACCATATCAAAACATTCATCAAACCCGAGAAACTAAACAAAATATTAAGTAAAAGGGGCGGTAAATATTGATATATTTTCCGCTCATCATCTGGTAATGTCGACTGGGATATTATCACCCCATACATGTAGTGTCGAGTGCGATATCCTAATACCAATTCTCCATACATGTAGTGTCGAGTCGGATACTCAACAAGTGCCAAGCCACATATTATATTGTCGACTGAGACACCAATAACAATTACCAAGCTATATGTTGTAATGTGGACTGGGACATCCATAACAATTATCAAACTATATGTTGTAATGTCGACTGGGACACCCATAACAAGTCTCAAACTATAAATTGTAATGTCAACTATAAGAAGTGCAAGCCAGACCTGGTAATGTCGACTGAGATGTCCACGCCAAGTCTTCATGAGAGTATAGTCCATTTTGACATCCTCCTCACGCCTAGTCTCCAAACATGTATTGTCGACTAGGATATCCACACAAAGTCTTCATTCGGGTATTTTTGACTGAGACATCTTCCTCATGCCAAATATATCTCTTCATCATATGGGGTGAATGGTATGAAAAATGGTTCCACTGAAGGGACGCGCCTTGTTCCTGATGAGGGTCCATAAGACTATGGTCGAATGAAGTCTAGAGTCAATGGCAATCCATTCATGTAATGTGAAGAATATAATTATCTTCTCATTTCGCCTGAAAGAGACGACTATCTAACCATGTAGTATGGAGTTGAAGGCAATCCATGCATGTCATATGGAGGAGATGAAAATCCTTTCAGTCGTCTGAATGTGGTGAGTCCTTCAATGTCGTATGGAAATGATAACAATTCTTCTATGTAGCCAGATGGCCATCCACCTTATATGAAGAATATGATAATCTTTCCATGTTGTCTGGAGTGGATGACATTACTAGAGAATACTTCTTAATCGGTTGGGTATGCTGGAAGAATATGAGGGTATTCTCATGTCAAATGGAAGAAGTATATCGATTGGGTCTGATGATTTTTTATGTGGTCGATTCGAGCAAATGGGTTTCTCCTTAAGTTGTAGTTTTGTGAAGGTCATTTTCTTTTAAAGTTACCAATGAATACTTGTTTGGGAAGCTATGATGTCCCCAAAGTAACAATATGTGGCTTCTGGCCCCTTTTTTTGTCTAATTACATCAGGTGATATCTTATTGAGAAGTATTACTAGCACATCATTTATTATGTCGCTTGGGAGAATTCAAACTTCTTTCATTGTCAAGGTTAGTGGAGCTTCTTCTCTTATTGTTCCTCTTATCTTCCTCCCACCTAATCTCAATGTGGGCTCGAGTCATGGCTTGATCCATATTGTAGCATCGAAATTTAGTGATCTTTTTGTAGAGTTTACTTTCTGAAAGTAATCCATTTCTAAATGCTTCCACTGCAGTAGGCTGATAGAGATCTGGGATTGTTATACTCTCTTTATTGAAGCGAGCCACGTAGCTTCGCAAGGACTCCCCTCTCTGTTGTTGGATGGCATTAAGGTCATTGGTGGTCTTCTCAAGCTTGCAAGAACTTGCGAAATGCTCCACAAATTTGTCTGCTAGCTGTTGGTAAGACTCGATGAATCTGTATGGGAGATTGATAAACCAGGTGAGGGCAGGACCAGCTAATGTTTCTCTAAATCCTCGGCACATACCAGCTTCCCATTGATGAGGAGCCAGACCAATTGATAACATCTTGTATTTGTAATGGTCAACATGGTCGTCTGGGTCAGTTGATCCATCATACATCTTCATATCTGGAGGACTGAACTTCCTTGGTAGCTCAATGGAAGTGATGGTCTCCAAAAATGGTGTATCTGAGATTGTGCCAGCTCGGCTTTTTCTCACTGGTAGTCTGACACTAGGTAGGCTGGAGAGAATTGCATCTTTGAACTCTTTCATTTCCTTACGCATGGTGGAGGCAACTTGCCGTGCTTGGTCGGTTGGGGAGATATGTCGACTTCTTTCTTGATTTGGTAGATTATTGTCCAATGGCGGATTCTCACTTGCCACATTGTTGAATGCCCCCAGGAGATTGGTGGGGATTATAGGATTGATGGGATGGTCTGGAGAATCAGGTTGTTGGGAGGTTGAAGAGATTTACTCCAGTTTCTTCTGGAGGGTTATATTGGAGCTTCGCATGGCTTGACTCTCTTCTTCTAAGGCGCTTAATCGTTCTTGGAGTATGATCAGATGCGTAGTCATAAGATCTGGTGTCTGCTCACTGCTAGAAGCCATGGTTGGCTGTGTTTTAGGAACAATAGAATGAGAGATCTTTATCTGCTATGAATCGCTAAGGCCCCACGGTGGGCTCCAAATTATGGACGCTGGATTTCACCCGAGGTCCACAATCGAGCATTTATAGGGATGAGGCACTAGTGATCCTGCAAAACAGAGGTAGAGTGAGCATGAGTACTACCCACCGGTGTGGTGGGTGCCGGGGGTACTCCGACGCTCAAGTCAGTAGTGAAGACGAGCTGTAAATAATGGAGGAGCAAGGTTCAGGGTACCTTGATACCTGTGAGCCACCATGAGGGCTATAAGTTGGCGGTTATGAGAGCTCTGGTGACAGAGAGTTGTGCTGTGTGATGTTGGATCCCCTCTTTATGCATGGGCTCTTCTCTTTTATAGGCCCTCTAATGTGGGGTCTCTCTTCTCCCATCGGAGTCATTGTAACTGGCGACTTAATGGATGGTTTATGTCTAGTAACTGACAACTTTATGATTGTTGTTTATCTCTAGAAACTGTCGACTTTATGATGATGTTTAAGAGTTTAGGTTTTCTCTTGATGACATTGGGCTTAGGCCCATGAGGCCTCTTGGTTTGATATTTTGCTTTCGGGCCGGACTCACTAATGGGCTTCGGGCTTGGTGGTTGGCCCTGGGGTAAAATGTTGATTTTACCCATGGGCCCAAATTGGCCGGTACAATCATTATATTTCATTTATATGTTGGGTAAACTTAGTATTAAAATCAAGCACTCTTAGTAGTTTTACCTAAGGGTGGCAGAAAAGCCCGACTTTGACCGGTCTGCCGGGGTAAAAAAACCCGGGCCGGTCCCTATATTTAAAAGTCCGGCTCGAGTCTTAGCATTTTTGGCCCGGGCCCGGGTTTAAATAAAAGAAAACACACACACACACAGATATATATATATATATATATATATATTAATATGTTTGTAGCATTTAAATTTTTAATTTATCGATGAAACTTTTGATTTATTTGTGAATTGTCTTTGCATATAGTGTGAATGTATTTTGTATTTGTATATTTTTAAATTATTTTTTTTTAAATTTTTTCTTAAAAAAGGGCCAGATAAAGCCCGGGCCCGAGCCCGGAAGACGCCCGGGCCGAGCTTTTATTTCTCTTACCGGGCTCGGGTCAAGCTTTTCAAAGCCCGGGCCCGGCCTGACCCATTGCAACTCTTAGTTTTTCCTATAGGAAATTATTAATAGTTGTTGTTTAGCTTAATTAGTTGTGTCCAAGCTAGCACTGAAATATGTTTATACGTTTGGTCAGTTGTGAGGTGCGTTTGGTCAACCCATTTATTTTTCTATATCTAAGGATATATGATGGTTCCGCTTGTTCATCACGATAGTGTCATATCCCAGTATATCCGGGACATGACGGGTAGAAGAGGATCTTACCGCCTCCATAAGCATCTGAACTAGACATGCATAACGTGAAAATAACATGTGCACACATGTCAAACCATGATTGAACCTGTACATGCATGACTTGAAACATGTTCTAATATGATTCAAATTTGTAAAATATGTAAATCTTTGATGTATAGATTACACATAAACTGTTTGAGTGACTTAACATAATATGATCAATGTATATTACATCATGCAGCCTCATGACCCAAAACAACAAAATAAACAAAAGTAGACCCAAGGCTTAGTGTAGGCACTGTATTTTTGCATATAAGTCCCGATGATGAGTCTCGTACAGAGACACTACTCTTTAGGTTGCGGAAGTCACGGGAAACAAATGTCGGAAGGGGAAATTCAGAATAAGTATATCATCGGATTCAATTCACATGTTCACTGCTTTCGTTCGTGATGTGTTCGTGAACACGTTCGAACGTCAAGCAGATTGCGGGCGTTCGTGTAGCGTTCGAATCAGCGTTCGAACTGTGTCGGTACTTCTTGCTTTGTTGCTAGCCTCACGCCCAAGCCCAATTAGCCCACCAAAACCCACCCAGAAATAATTAAAACATTTAAAATACATGTCACAAATTAAAATAATATCCTTCCTAAATTAAATAAAACAAATCCAATATAAATAATTCACATACCTAAATAAAACAAATCAAATATATCATCTTCCCAATAGAGCCCAATCATATCCCTAATTAAATAGACACTTTCCTTGTGATATACTAATTAGGACCATTGATTGCATGATTCCCTTTCCTATTCACACAAGAGGAACCCTAGCTTTTGCCTATAAAAGAAGACACAAGCCCAACCATTGCTTCCCCTAACATACACGCCCAAGGAAAAAAAAAGAAAGAGGCAAGCAAATAATTTTCTCTTCTACTGTACTCCACTATCACGGAAACACTCACCAAATAACCCATCCATTGCCGCATCACACAACCCTAAAAAAACCTTCACATTGCCGCACCATAAGCCTCACATTAACCGCACTGCCTATCACCGAGAATAACTCACTGAATTATACTGTAGTCACAAAAAATACACACTCAAACAACAGCCCAAACACCGCAAAACAGTCCCTTATTTACCAAAAACCAGTAAGCCAATACTGTGACCAGAAGATACAGCGGAAAAAAAAGAAAAATAGAGGAAACAATAACTTAAAACTGCGAAGCAGCGAACGAAAGTAGTGGACCAGTGAACCGGGGGAGTTGCGGAGCATCAATCCTTCCGACGGTCGTGTAACGCACTTTCGAGAGACGACCTAAGAGGTTAGACCTGAGGGCACCCCTTTTATTTATTATCTTTTATTTTTTTGTTTATTTTCTTACTTTATTTCACATGAATATTGTGGATTGGTGCATGATGTGATTTCCGGATGAACGGAATATGTGTTCTCTCTCGTGGTATATCGGATGGAAATCCAGACGTAAATTTCGTAGCCGAATTTGAATGGACGGTATTGCTGTTTGCACTCGGGATACAATGCCACATACCACTTGAGAGATTCACACATTTCGTTTCATCAGACCTTGTATTCGAGCATGATTGGGTTGCTAGTATGTTATTTGTTTTTAAGCATGATTTAGTCGTTAGTATGTTATTACTTTCTGCATGTTACTTATTTATGCATGATGATATAATGTACATGTGCAAATCAAGTTGGATTAAAGGTCCATCATTTTGAGGGGTAAAAAGCCTAAGGGCTACCTTTGCTACGACGTTCTGCCGCGCCGGACGAAGTATGTTTGATTGAATGTGAGATATGTTTAATCGAGCATACGAGGTCCTATATTTTTGCTGTCTTTATTTTATATGCATTGTAATATAATGCGCATGGGCTAACTAGGGGGGATTAAAGGTCCTCTATTGGAGGGAAACGCCTAAAGGCTACTTTACCACGATGTTTTACCGCGCCTTTTATTATGTTATTTACCCTTTGCATATCATTGCTTTATTTACGCATACATTGCATTCTTGTGCGCATGGGCTAACTAGGGTGGATTAAAGGTCCTCTATTCGAGGGAAATGCCTAAAGGCTACATTTTCCACGATGTTTTGCCACGCCGGACGAGGTGCACCCGATTGAATGTGAAATGTGTTCCATCGGGCGCACGAGGTCCTACATTGTGTATTTCTTCATCCATATATGTGTTTGTGTCATTTTAGATGCCATTTTGGCAATCTCGTTCGAACGCGTTTGTGAACGCTACACGAACGTATACATTCTGTCTTATTTCCGTTCAAACGCGCCTCAGAACGCTACTCGAACGCTTGCATTCTGTTTACCATTCAAACGCATTTACGAACACTACTCGAACGCACATGCATTTTATTTTATCATGCATCAGGTCTCATCCCGTTCGAATGAGTTATCAAACACTATACGAACACAGACATTCTGTTTATCGTTAGAACGCGTTATTAAACGCTACTCGAACACTTGCATTCTGTTTACCGTTCAAACGTATTTACGGACGCTACATGAATGCGCACACACTGGACAGATTCCTTTATCATGTTTTATACATGTTTGTGTTGGAAAGTTATGACCCATAGCGTCATTGTTTGTAAAAGGCATTGTGTTTTTGTACAAAATTAAATATGTAGTAATGAAATTGCCTTTTACCGTTTTGTAATTTATTTACTTTCATATATAAATGGTAAAAGTCCATATGATTAGTTCTGGATTGAGATGATATGAGACATTATCAATCCATAAAGGTTTAATCATTAAATATCTCTAGTCGTAGTATTATCGAGATTGGACATCGATAATGCGGAATAGACTAGTATTGCACTTGTGCGTGTTGTGAGGGCATAACAACATAGTTCTCATATATTTAAGTATATGATACTTATACAGGTGCGATATAAGGTTGTGTTTTACCGATGGTACGGAAAACAGCTTCGCTCTGGATAGACCCCGCAGAATCCCATTGGTAGTATGTATATGTGTCTATGGGAGTCCGCTTCAGGGTAGGTGTATTTGGTCTTAACCTGAGACTTGCATCGCTAATACTTGCGACAATCGGTAAACTTTGGTTTTGGTCGTCCAGGGATTTAACAGATTCTGTGTACGCCTCTTCTGGGTTTATTGAGAATCGTAGTGTATTGGATGTGATGTCAAGACGGAAGTATCACTTCAGACATATGGAGATGATGATCACGCAGGGATTCAGCACTGGTTCTCTATAGTGTTGCAACAATCGGGATAATATGTAAATGTCATGATTATCGGATTCAAAGAGACTAGTTGCTTGATATCCGATATATGCTTTATACGAGGCAGACAATATTCCAGCCCCAGGCCTTGCACGTGACCACTGATACTGGATCACAATACACAATACTACGGTATACTACGCCTGATAAAGATCATATATTCCAGTAAGAATATTTCTGGAGAATTGGGTAGGCATGGAGCTTTGCTAGAAGCCAACTTTGTCTCGTAAATCGATAAAAACGTAGTACGAGGTACGTACGTGTTCAGATAGTCCGACGATCGTATTTACTGCCAACATATCCAGGGATCTCTTGGGTCGCTTCCCGAAGATTCACCGATGATGTATGATTCGAGCTTAATTAATTTGAGATTAATTGCGGAGAGACCTTATCTTGGATAAAGTACTATTTGAAGAGAGAGAAAGATTAATTTGGAATTAATCATTAAAATAATATATTTGATATATTATTCGGAATTAGATTTCGACGCGGAATTAAAATTAGATTTTAATTCGGGCAAACGAGTTAATTTAGAATTAATTCGTTAGCGACGTGAATAGTATTTTGCTAGGCATAATTATTTAATTAAATTCGATTTAAATTACGTCGCGACGGAAGTTCGTTAATTCGGAATTAGCGAACCCGAGATCGGGAGTGTTTGCGGGCCCACTCACATTCGGAATCGAGTGGGGCCCACATGTCACATCAACCATCACTTCACATGTCACTTGTTTGATGTGTTTAGGTGAGGTTGTTGGTGAAGAGTGTAAAACACTCCAAATTGAAAAAGGTGAAAGACATGTTGACATATACCTAAACCAACTTTTGGTATATGTTTAATTAATTGTTTTTTAAACAAATATTATTGATTTTGGAAATCAAATCTTCATCTTCTCATCTCTCTCCCATTACCGAAACTGTGTGACAGTTTTGCTCTCTCCCATTTTCATTTTCTAAGCAAATGTTTGTGAAGGAAAAGTGTGAATTCTTGTTGCAAAAATTCACCAAGGGTTAGCACTCTTCAAGGATCATCAAGAGGTGATAGGGAAACGTATTCAAGAGCATGGAAAGACAAAACAAAGCTTGGAGCTTCCACTTTTGCCTTGGCCAAATCTTGGACATTTGGAGGAGGAAATATTTTGTTCATCAACACATCATAAACCGATCGTTGTAAGTATGATTCCGCCATATTTCTTCGTTATTCATTCATGTTTCATTGTTCATTATGATCTTGGGACTAATCATAGAAACCAACAATGGTATCATTGAGCCTATAATGAGCATGAAATATATTAGGGTAAAATTTGGGGAAAATCCATGTGAGCATGATTTGATTAAAATGAATGGTTGAGTATGCTTGTATGTTGATGAAATGAGATGTGATTGGATCAATTTTAACAAATTGTAATTGGATCAAAATTTACCCCACCATTAGGCTTGGCCGAATGTATGCTTTACCCTAGGCTCTTGGAAGTTTTTGTTTTGATGATCATTGGATGAGTTGAAACGAATGGAAAAGTCGATTTGTAATTCGATCGGATTGAAAAACGAAATCAGACTTAGAATCCTTACCTTGGCCGAGAGCTATTTGGCATGTATGGACTTGATTTTTGATTCAAAAATTGTTGGACAATAATTGAACAATTAGATACATAATGAATTGGTTAAATTGTATTTTGGAAATATTGATTTAGTTATTAATTGATGTATTACACTTTAATTAACTAAGTTATAAAATTTGGAATTTTTTAAAATTTGGTTAATGGGCTTAATTTTGAATTGGGCTTGAAATTATTATATTTGGGCATAATGGGCTTGGTTGGGCCAAGTTAGTTTAGGTCAATTGGATTGGATCCAAATTGGGCCTAAATCATTCCATTAAGTCCAAATGTAATAAATGGGCTTTAAAGTTTAATTGGGCCTTATGGGTATGATATTGGTTTTATGGCAAATGAGGGTGATTCCTTACTTGGGCTTGGTAATTGGGTTTGACCCGTATTGACCAAAGCCCATGCCTTATGAAATCAATTGAAAACCCATCGGACTTTAATTAAACAAAAATTGGATGTTAGTTGGGCTTCGAGACCCGATAAGATTAGATTTGAAATCTAAGTCGTTAAAGCGCATTAAAAACTGTAAATATTTAATTTGGAATTAAATAATAGAATTAGTATTGAATACGACTTAAATTAGATTTAACGAGTAGTTCGATATAATTCAAAGAATTCATACTTTGAGTACTTATTCTCAAACGAGTTGGACTCGCGCAAAATCAAATCGTTGTTTGAACATTGGATGGTCACATAATTAAAGACTTATTAATTGGATTAGATTGGTTGTAATGCATGCTATGAATGAATATATGGATGTGTTGAATGAATAACTTATATCAGATGGATATTAGAAGGGAAATGTTAATTTTGGAAATTATTGTAAATTTGGAATTTATAAATTGGACTTGCGTGTCCAGCCTTATCTCTTATTATCTCTTTGTATTCTCTTCTCACCTAATTCCCCTCAATGTTGATGAGGTTTCTATTATTGTATTATGTAATTGGGTAGAAGTAGAATAGTGCTAGCCAGGGAGAGGAAAGTGAGTGTTTTGTTCTAGGAACAATCTGTTTAAATATCCATCCACATTTGTCAGAAGGCATGTCTGTTGAATCCCATGTGGTACAGATGATTGCTGATATAGATGAGCTGGCTAAGATGGGGATAGTCTTAGAGGCTGAGATTACCATAGATATGATCTTGCAATCTCTCCCCGACACTTGGAAACAGTTCATCATAAGCTATAACCTGATGAACACTGATGATACACTTGGAGAGTTGTTGTCAATTCTCAAGGAAGCTGAAAAGGAGATGCTTAAGGGCAACAAGCACGAGGCGCACTTTGCTTCGATATCTCAGACACCGAGGGCTGGGCCCAAGGCGATTGGAGGTGTGAAGAAAAAGAAGCATAAAAGAAAGGGCAAGGCCAAATCATCAAATGCTTATGGGAAGCCTAAGGACAAATCTCAGGATGTTTGCCTCCAGTACGGCAAGCGGGGTCACTGGAAGCGTGACTGTCGCGAGTATAAGGCACTCCAGAAGGAGATTAACGCGGGCAAGGCACCGGCTTCAGGTATGTTTGTTATTGAAATAAACATAACCAAGTTTGGACACTGGTTGATGCACCAGAAGGCGTAAAGCCTATTGGATGCAAATGGGTCTTTAAGAAGAAGACCGACATGGATGGCAACGTATAAACGTACAAAGCTAGGCTTGTAGCGAAGGGGTATCGTCAACGATATGGTGTCGATTATGACGAAACTTTCTCACCCGTTGCCATGATTAAATCCATTTGGATAATGCTTGCTATTGCTGCATATTTCGATTACGAGATATGGCAGATGGACGTTAAAACCACTTTCCTTAACGGAAACCTTTCGAAGAATGTTTATATGCAACAGCCTGACGGTTTTATCGTGCCCAGACTTGCAAACAAGGTTTGTAAGTTAAATCGGTCCATTTATGGACTGAAGCAAGCATCGCGGTCATGGAACCAACATTTTGATGAGATTATAAAAGAATATGATTTCATTCAAAATGAAGATGATCCTTTTGTATACAAGAAGGTTAGTGGGAGAGCACTGATTTTTATTGTCCTTTATGTTGACGATGTATTGCTTATAGGCAATGACATTCCCATGCTAACATCGGTAAAAGCTTGGCTTTCATTGAAATTCTCCATGAAAGATCTGGGAGAAGCAGCCTTTATTCTGGGAATAAAGATCTACCGAGATAGATCTAGAAAGCTGCTTGGACTCTCCCAGAGCACGTATATTGACAAAGTGTTGAAGAGATTCAACATGGATCAGTCCAAGAGAGGACTGTTACCAGTGTCACATGGCGTCTATCTATCTAAGGACATGTGTCCTAAAACACAAGATGAGAGAGACAACATGAGTCAGATACCGTTCGCCTCGGCAGTCGGATCGATCATATATGCCATGATATGTACGCGACCTGATGTCTCATATGCTTTGAGCATGTGTAGTCGCTATCAGGCCGATCCAGGTGAAGGTCACTGGATTTTTTTTTTTTTTTTTGGAAACGATGGCGGTTAAGAATATCCTAAAGTATCTTAGAAGAACTAAGGATGCTTTCTTAATCTATGGAGATGGAGAACTTGAGGTAACTGGGTATACCAATGCAAGTTTCCAAACCGACAAAGACGACTGCAAGTCACAATCAGGGTACATATTTTGTTTGAATAACGGAGCAGTGAGCTGGAAATCTTCCAAGCAAGAAACTGTTGCCGATTCAACAACATAAGTGAAGTACATTGTTGTAGCTGAAGCAACAAAGAAAGCAGTTTGGATCCGAAAATTCCTAATTGGATTAGGAGTAGTTCCGAAAATTCCAAGCATGTTCTTTGACGTTTCCATCTGATTCGAGAGATCATACATCGTGGCGATGTGAAGGTCGAGAAGGTCGCATCAGATGGCAATATGGCAGATTCGCTGACGAAAGCTATTCCTCAGCATAAGTTTGAGCGACATGTACATAGTTCAGGTATTAGATGCTTGAGTGACTGGCTATAGGCCAAGTGGGAGATTGTTGGACAGTTATGACCCATAGCGTCACTGCTTGTAAAAGACATTGTGTTTTTGTAAAAAATTAACTATGTAGTAATGAAATTACCTTTTACCGTTTTCTAATTTATTTAATTTCATATGTAAATGGTAAAAGTCCATATGATTATTTCCGGATTGAGATGATATGAGACAGTATCAATCCATAAAGTTTTAATCATTAAATATCTCTAGTCGTAGTATTATCGAAATTGGACATCGATAATGCGGAATAGACTAGTATTGCACTTGTGCGCGTTGTGAGGGCATAACGACATAGTTCTCATATATTTAAGTATAAGATACTTATGCAAGTGCGATATGACGTTGTGTTTTACCGATGGTATGGAAAATAGCTTCGCTCTGGATAGACCCCGCGGAATCCCGTTGGTAGTATGTATATATGTCTATGGGAGTCCGCTTCAGGGTAGGTGTATTTGGTCTTAACCTGAGACTTGCATCGCTAATACTTGCGACAATCGGTAAACTTTGGTTTTGGTCGTCCAGGGCTTTAACAGGTTCTGTGTACGCCTCTTCTGGGTTTATTGAGAATCGTAGTGTATTGGATGTGATGTCAAGACGGAAGTATCACTTCAGACATATGGAGATGATGATCACGCAGGGATTCAGAACTGGTTCTCTATAGTGTTGCAACCATCGGGATAATATGACAAGGTCATGATTATCCGATTCAAAGAGACTAGTTGCTTGAAATCCGATATGTGCTTCGTACGGGACAGACACTATTCCAGCCCCAGGCCTTGCACGTGACATTCGATACTGGATCGCAATACACAATACTACGGTATACTACGCCTGATAAAGATCGTATATTCCAGTAAGAATATTTCTGGAGAATTGGGTAGGCATGGCACTTTGCTAGAAGCCAACATTGTTTCGTAAATCGGTAAAAATGTAGTACGAGGTACATACGTGTTCGGATAGTCCGACGACCGTATTTACTTCCAACATATCCAGGGATCTCTTGGGTCGCTTCCCGAAGATTCACCGATGACGTATGATTCGAGCTTAATTAATCTGGGATTAATTGCGGAGAGACTTTATCTTGGATAAAGTACTATTTGAAGAGAGAGAAAGATTAATTTGGAATTAATCATTAAAATAATATATTTGATATATTATTCGGAATTAGATTTCGCGACGCGGAATTAAAATTAGATTTTAATTCGGGCAAACGAGTTAATTTAGAATTAATTCGTTAGCGATGTGAATAGTAATTTTGCTAGGCATAATTATTTAATTAAATTCGATTTAAATTACGTCGCGACGGAAGTTCGTTAATTCGAAATTAGCGAACCCGAGCTCAGGAGTGTTTGCGGGCCCACTCGCTTTCGGAATCGAGTGGGGCCCACATGTCACATCAACCATCATATCACATGTCACTTGTTTGATGTGTTTAGGTGAGGTTGTTGGTGAAGAGTGTAAAACACTCCAAATTGAAAAAGGTGAAAGACATGTTGACATATACCTAAACCAACTTTTGGTATATGTTTAATTAATTGTTTTTGAAACAAATATTATTGATTTTGGAATCTTCATATTCTCCTCTCTCTCCCATTACCGAAACTATGTGACAGTTTTGCTCTCTCCCATTTTCATTTTCTAAGCAAAAATTTGTGAAGGAAAAGTGTGAATTCTTGTTGCAAAAAGTTCACCAAGGGCTAGCACTCTTCAAGGATCATCAAGAGGTGATAGAGAAACCTATTCAAGAGCTTGGAAAGACAAAACAAAGCTTGGAGCTTCCACCTTTGCCTTTGCCGAATCTTGGACACTTGGAGGAGGAAATATTTTGTTCATCAACACATCCTAAACCAATCGTTGTAAGTATGATTCCGCCATATTTCTTCTTTATTCATTCATGTTTCATTGTTCATTATGATATTGGGACTAATCATAGAAACCAACAGTTTGTTCCCCTAGTGACCGGTGCTTACACATGCATATAACGCAAGTGCACGTATCGTTCAAGTAGTATAAAAAATATCGATCCCACGAAGACTTAAAACCTAAGCTATTAATTGTATGAGGTCAAATGATTACTAGTATCTAACAGGTTGTTTGATTGATTTGAAATGGTGACAATTCTAAATTTAAAAACAAGTAAATAAAATTGTTCGAAAGTTGATTTTTAGAAAATTCAATATTAAAAACTATCTAGGGTTGTGATTTCTTCCAATAACATTTTAAAGATGAAGTGGTTATTTTATAGTTGGGTAATATATTGATTTATTAACCTGGAACACTAAATTATGTGAAAGCCTCTGTCGATGGTCAGACACAAATACCCAGTTTAACCCAATTGAACCATATGTCTATGTCAACCAAATTATCTGGATTCATTAAGTTTAAGTTCCAATTATGGCTACCCTCGCCCGACAGGTATATGTCTATCCTATAAGGAAATCTATTAAAGGGTTATCTATCCTCAAGGAAGATCGTGGGCTATTGAGTCTAAGGTCTTAAACTTAAAATCCCCATGTCTAGTTCATTTTAAGTTTCTCAGTTCAATTTTATTAATGGCCAGTTAATGAAAAAACATTAAGATTAAGACTCAATAAATAAATCTTTATATTACCCAAACTATAATCTAACCCCTTATAAACCGGTGATATTAAAAGTCATCACAACCTCAGATAACTAATTTAGTTACAACACATAACTAGGGCTTTAAAAGACATAAAGTAAAAATACTGAAAAGTAATTGCGGTAAAGTAAAAGTTGAAAAGTAAATTGCAATAAAATAAAATAAAATGCTAAGGTAAAAAGATCAACTTTTACTACTACTAATTTAGATATCTCCCATAATATAATATATAAACTTGTGATAACATTACCAACTAGCCATATAGGCGGTATCTTGATTAAGTCAAATTAAGTCCAACCAGCCATTAAGGCGGAACCAAAATAAACCTGCTATATAGGCGGTAAGAAAATTTAATTACCAACCGACCAATCTGGCGGTATCCTTGATTAGTGAGGTTTAAACCAGATTAAAATGAATTACCAACCGACCAATCTGGCGGTATCCTTTTTAAGTCAAATTTTAAATAGTGAATATATTATATTAAAGGGAGATTAATCTAAATAACAATAGTAAAAGAATTACCTTTCACCCTAGCAGGGGGAAGTTACCTCCTCATTACTGGAAAGTAAAAGCTGAAAATTAAAGAAAGAAAAGTACTGTGCGTAAAAGTAAATTACGGAAAATGAAAACTGAAAAGTAAAGAAAGGAAAGTGCGAAAGCGGAAATTAATTACTGAAAGCTGTAAATAAACAAACAAGATACAATATTTTTAGTATTCTTAAGGAATTCCTTAGAAGAAAGTATGAATTTTACAATGAAATGGCTTGGTATTTATAGGCAAAATTTTACCTCCATCAAATCATCCACCAAATCCATTATTAATTGCTCCACTAATTGCTCTATCAAATCCATTATTAATTGCTCCACTTATTGCTTATCATGTTTGGTAGTGATTTGATAAATTTTATTATTTATTTATTAATTTATTTTTTGCTTTGAAAATGATTGAAAATGACTTTAATAATTACACACAACACACTTCTGGATGGTTCATCAATTTCGGGAATGAAATCTTCGGAATTCAAAATTATTTTGTCTTTCAAAGTTGTAGATCTATGAGTCTTCTTTAATCTGGAACTTGAATCAGCTCAATCCGATATTGGAGTAAAACGTTATGTTCAAAATACGACAGATGCGCAAAACTGGAATTTCCAAAACTGCACTTCGTTAAAACGCCCTTTCAAGTTTCCAATCTCTAAAATTGATATGTCAAGTCCAATTTTTGCCCTTATTTGACCCATATTTTGTCCTAAATGATTTCATTGTGTTCCAATATTATTTTATCTGTAAAATAAACTAAACCACATCAAAACGTTCATCAAACCCGATAAACTAAACAAAATATTAATTAAAAGGGTCGGTAAATATTGATATATTTTCCGCTCATCACACCCTCAAACCTAAAATTTTGCTAGTCCTCGAGAAAAACAACAAAATAAAATACAAGAAACAATTAAAATTAAACTAAGCCATTTTCTTAGGGATCACGGTTGCATTTAGCATATGCAACAAGCCTTTAAACCCCTAAGTGTCCCTAGTGGACGAGTTGTAGTCTCGTGAGGGTTTACAACAATGATACCCACAAACATTTTATAAAATTCAAAAGGTAGTGAAACTAATGCACACAAAAGCAAAAAGACAAGCGAAAAGAGAATAAAGATGTTAGTGACTAATCAGGTGAAACTTCTACTCCAAGTTACTAGTTGTTTTGTTTCTTTCTAAATTACCGAATAAGTGAATTCTCCGATCATTTTTACCATTCTCCATATACACAACCAACAAAATATTAAACAACTCATTTTTGCCCACAACAGTCACAAGTGCAGTTGATAAGAGAGTAATATTTTTGTCATAAAGTTTTATCGGAATTCACACCTTTTTGCAGCAATGGAATAATTTTTCTCATTTTTTTTTGATTTTTTCTTTGATTTTTCTCTATTTTTTATTTATATACAATATCTTCCATCTATGTAGCGAGTGTTGGGTCAGTGGCTCCTAAACCAGTTGGCTTTAGGGCACCATGTGTTAAGATACCCCTACGGACTTAATTACTCAGACTTCAGATATATATATATTTTTACAGCATTTTTGATCCATGTAGCGAGCTTTGGGCCAGTGACTCCCAAACCAGTTGGCTTTAGGGCACTAGGTGTTAAAACACCCATACAGACTTAATAACTCGGATCTCAGATTTTTTTTACACCATTGCTTTTTAAGATGCTTCCTCAAATAAAACTAGAGCACTGAATATTACAAACTTTTAAATTTTAGCTCATGTCCGTATGTTTCTATGTATGTTGATAATACCTGTCAACTGAGCATATGAAGATCCATTTTAGTCAGTTTTATGGAGAATTCACAAATTAAATAATTCAAAAGGAAATAAACAAAAATTAACTTGTTCCGAAATAGGTTTGAGATACGTCTCAGGAGTGGAAGCTCCTTACTCAGTTATCTCTTACCAATTTCACCATTTTAGTCAAAATACTAGGTGCATATTTCTTGCAGCTAAGACTCGACCCAATTCCTGTGCTGCTTCTACGTATTGTGGCTTAGTACCAACACTAGTACCGCAAAACACACATATGTTTTCAACTCATCTTCTTGAAGTGGCTTCCATGTTTTACTGTGGATGTCTTCAAAAGTGCAATGATGAGTTGAATTTATAAGACCTGAAAAGGGTGAGTAAAATAATTGCACTAGTACCTGCCAAATGACAATTATTAGTTAATAGTAAAATAAATCGTGATACTCAAAAGGTCTGGATCCTGTCGGAGAAAATAAAAGAAAACAACAAAACAAATTACAATTATTAAGAAAAGACAATGAGATATAATATTTACAAGAAAAGTAACGGCTTAATTGACATCTATGCGTCAGGGACAAGCTTCCCATCCAATTTTCTTATAAATTGGCAAACAATGTCTTTTTGAGTCAGATTCCCAAGACTTAAATGTTGTCTTTCTTTTTGAAATTGTGTATGTAATTTACGAATGGCTATGTGTACATATCCACTGGGATGCGTCTCAAGAGTCGAATATATTATCTACAGACTCCTTACTCAAGCCATCCCTAATGAATTTAATTTTATCTTCGTGATTATCAGACACCATTCCTAAAGAATGACAACGAGTATTGCAATTCCAGCGTGCACATTTGTAACAAACACCCATTTGCTTAGCTCTACGTTTCTTTGCATAGGTGCTTCTTCCAAAACCAGGCAGATGTGAAATAAAAGATTCAGAAGACTCACCTGCCAATCGGACCCGTGCTTCAATTACCCAACGAATATCATTAGGAACACCATGGATCGTCAGTAACCTCATCCGTTCCAAGCGAGCTTTGTAAAATTTCATCAGAGATTTTTGAGGGAGAGAAGGAAATTGCTTGTGAAGATTTGCTAGAGCTTCTTCCATCTTGAAATGACTTAATCTGCAAAAACTAAACACACCAAATTAAATCACACCAAATCACAATATATACAAAAATTGCATGGGTTTCCTCCATGCGAGCGTTAAGTTTAAAGTCGTCAGCTAGACTTTACTTCTCGATCGTTAGGCTGGATCTGAAAGTGTGTCACTTTCTTTTTGTAGCTCAAATTATTCTCCCCAGTAGTGCTTGACAGGCTGACTGTTAACTTTGAATGTTTCGTTGGTGTTGGTATTTAGTAACTCAACAGCTCCATATGGAAAAACCTGAGTGATTACAAATGGACCTGACCACCTTGATTTCAACTTTCAAGGGAAAAGTTTCAATCTTGAGTTATACAACAGCACCTGCTGCCTTGGTTCCAACTGTCTGTGCACTATTTTTCGGTCATGCCATTTCTCGGTCTTTTCTTTGTACAATATGGCATTCTCATAAGCATGTAGGTGAAATTCCTCCAATTCGTTGAGTTGGTGAAGTCTTTTCTCTCCTGCAGCTTGTGAATCAAGATTCAACTTCTTCAATGCCCAGTACGCCTTGTGTTCAAGCTCAACTGGCAGATGACACGCTTTCCCAAACACCAATCGATATGGGGACATACCAATGGGTGTCTTGTAAGCTGTTCGGTAGGCCCATAATGCATCATCTAATTTTATAGACCAGTCCCTCCTTGTTGATCCAACGGTTCTTTCTAGGATTCTTTTGATCTCCCTATTTGAAACCTCAACCTGTCTATTTGACTATGGATGATAAGCTGTGGCAACCTTGTGAGTAACTCCGTATTTGGATAGGAGTGCATCGAAATATCTGTTGCAGAAATGTGTGCCACCATCGCTGATGATTACACGAGGTGTTCCGAACCGAGTGAAAATATTATTTTTCAGGAATTTGATCACCACTTTTGAATCATTGGATGGCAGAGCAATTGCTTCAACCCATTTGGAGACGTAGTCTACAGCAACCAGGATGTACAGGTTTCCGAATGATGGAACAAAGGGTCCCATGAAATCAATACCTCATACATCGAATATTTCCACTTCTAGAATGTTTTGCAACGGTCCTTCATTTCTCCTTGAAATATTCCCCGTTTTCTCGCACCTGTCACATTGAAGAGCAAAAATATAAGCATCTTTAAAAAGAGTGGGCCAGAACAAAACTGATTGTAGGACTTTGGCTGCAGTTTTGTTTCTGCTGAAGTGTCTGCCATATGGTGATGAATGACAGTGCTGCAAAACACTATTGACTTCCTCCTGTGGAACACACCGTCTCAATAGTTGATCAGCACACCGTTTGAACAGGTACGACTCATCCCAGACATAATGCTTGACTTCTTTGAAGAATTGCTTTCATTGCTTTCGTTGTCCATTCCAATGGCCATTTTCCTGACACAATGTAATTGACATAGTCAGCATACCAAGGGGCATCTTGTTGTTTCATGGCAAACAACTGTTCGTCTGGAAAAGTTTCTTTGATTGACAGATCTTTGTCAGCTGTTTCTCCATTCTCGAGCCTCGATAATTGATCTGCCACCTGGTTTTATGTTCTTTTCCTGTCTCGAATCTCTACATCAAATTCTTCCAGAAGAAGTATCCAACGGATCAATCTGGGTTTGGCATCTTTCTTGGTGATCAAGTATTTGATTGCTGAATGATATGTGTAGACCACCACTTTGGGACCCAGCAGATAGGAGCAGAATTTGTCAAAAGCATACATAACTGCGAGTAACTCTTTTTCAGTGGTTGTGTAGTTGAGTTGAGCTTCATTCAGAGTTCTACTGGAGTAGTAAATGGTGTGGAAAATCTTTGCTTTGCGTTGTCCCAAACTGCACCTACAACAAAATCACTAGCATCACACATTACTTTAAATGGAAGGGTCCAGTATGGTGCTACAATGATGGGGGCAGAAATCAGCTTATGTTTTAAGATCTCAAAAGCTTCATGGCATTCTTTGGTGAAGTTGAAAGACACATCCTTCTCTAGAAGATTGCACAGAGGTTTAGCAATCTTGGAAAAGTCTTTGATAAATCTCCTGTAAAAACTTGCATGTCCGTGAAAGCTCCGAATCCCTTTGACAGATGTCGGCGAATGTAGTTTTTCAATTGTTTCAATCTTTGCTTTGTCTACCTCGATTCCTTTTTATGAGATCCGGTGTCTAAGAACAATGCCATACTGTACCATGAAATGACATTTCTCCCAATTGAGCACCAAGTTTGTATCTTCGCACCTTTGTAACACCTGTTCCAAATTTTGCAAACTGTGGTCAAAAGAATCTCCAAACACAGAAAAGTCATCCATAAAAACCTCCATACTCTGTTCCAGCATATCTGAGAATATGGCCATCATGCAACGCTGAAAAGTGGCGGGGGCATTACATAATCCAAATGGCATCCTGCGAAAAGCAAAAGTACCATAGGGACATGTAAATGTGGTTTTCTCCTGATTTCTAAGGCGATGTCAATCTGATTGTACCCTGAATATCCGTCAAGAAAGCAATAGAACTCATGACCCGCCAGTCTGTCTAACATCTGGTCAATGAATGGAAGTGGAAAATGGTCATTTCTCGTGGCTTTACTCAGCTTCCTATAGTCCATGCATACTCTACATCCAGTCACTGTTCTTGTTGGGATTAGCTCGTTCTTTTCATTGGTAATCACAGTAGTTCATTCTTTCTTTGGTACACACTGCATAGGACTCACCCAACTGTTGTCTGAGATGGGGTAAATGATGCCAGCATCCAATCATTTGATTATTTCTTTCTTTACGACTTCCTTTATGATTGGATTGAGTCTCATTTGATGCTCCACTGTGGGTTTGTACTCATCGTTCATCAGAATCTTATGCATGTAAAATGATGGACTAATGCCTCGAATGTCTGCTATAGTCCAGCCAATGGCTCTTTTGTGCTCTCGTAATACTCTCAGTAATTTTTCTTCCTACTCCAATGTTAGTGAAGAAGAAATAATAACAGGTAATTCAGAAGAGTTTCCAAGAAATGCATACCTGAGATGGCTCGGAAGTAACTTCAACTCCAGCTGTGGTGGTTCTTCAATCGAAGGCTTGATTCAATCTTTCTTTGGCAGTTCCAAGCTTTCAACTGGTGGTATCGCTTTGAATCGGAATGGTTTGTCAAGGTAGTTGATACATTCCAGGATTTCAGCATCTAGCTTGCTGTCAGTCATATTGGTGATGCAAGCTTCAAGTGTATCTGTGGGATTTGGCTCAGTATCTTGAAAGATACTATCAACAACATCAACTCTGAAGCATTCTTCTTCATTTTCATCGCTCGAGAATTTCATCGCTTTGAAAATATTTAAGGTAACTTCTTGGTCCTGCACTTTCATGGTCAGTTCTCATTTTTGCACATCAATCACAGTTTTACCTGTAGCCAAGAATGGTCTCCGAAGAATGATAGGTACTTCTTTGTCTTCTTCCATGTCAAGGATGATGAAATCTACTGGAAGAATGAGTTTTTTCGACTTTAACCAGCACATCTTCAACAACACCTCTTGGAAATGTGAGCGTTCGATGCAGAATTAAAATTAGATTTTAATTCGGGCAAACGAGTTAATTTAGAATTAATTCGTTAGCGACGTGAATAGTAATTTTGCTAGGCATAATTATTTAATTAAATTTGATTTAAATTACGTCGCGACGGAAGTTCGTTAACTCAGAATTAGCGAACCCGAGCTCGAGAGTGTTTGCGGGCCCACTCGCATTCAGAATCGAGTGGGGCCCACATGTCACATCAACCATCACATCACATGTCACTAGTTTGATGTGTTTAGGTGAGGTTGTTGGTGAAGAGTGTAAAACACTCCAAATTGAAAAAGGTGAAAGACATGTTGACATATACCTAAACCAACTTTTGGTATATGTTTAATTAATTGTTTTTTAAACAAATATTATTGGTTTTGGAAATCAAATCTTCATCTTCTCCTTTCTCTCCCATTACCGAAACTGTGTGACAGTTTTTCTCTCTCCCATTTTCATTTTCTAAGCAAATATTTGTGAAGGAAAAGTGTGAATTATTGTTGCAAAAATTCACCAAGGGCTAGCACTCTTCAAGGATCATCAAGAGGTGATAGGGAAACGTATTCAAGAGCTTGGAAAGACAAAACAAAGCTTGGAGCTTCCACCTTTGCCTTGGCAAAATCTTGGACATTTGGAGGAGGAAATATTTTGTTCATCAACACATCCTAAACCGATCGTTGTAAGTATGATTCCGCCATATTTCTTCGTTATTCATTCATGTTTCATTGTTCATTATGATCTTGGGACTACTCATAGAAACCAACAATGGTATCATTGAGCCTATAATGAACATGAAATATATTAAGGTAAAATTTGGGGAAAATCCATGTGAGCATGATTTGATTAAAATGAATGGTTGAGTATGCTTGTATGTTGATGAAATAAGATGTGATTGGATCAATTTTAACAAATTGTGATTGGATCAAAATTTACCCCACCATTAGGCTTGGCCGAATGTATGCTTTACCCTAGGCTCTTGGAATTTTTTGTTTTGATGATCATTGGATGATTTGAAACGAATGGAAAAGTCGATTTGTAATTCGATCGGATTGAAAAACGAAATCGGACTTAAAATCCTTACCTTGGCCGAGAGCTATTTGGCATGTATGGACTTGATTTTTGATTCAAAAATTGTTGGACAATAATTGAACAATTAGATACATAATGAATTGGTTAAATTGTATTTTGGAAATATTGATTTAGTTAATTAATTGATGTATTACACTTTAATTAACTAAGTTATAAGATTTGGAATTTTTTAAAATTTGGTTAATGGGCTTAATTTTGAATTGGGCTTGAAATTATTATATTTGGGCATAATGGGCTTGGTTGGGCCAAGTTAGTTTAGGCCAATTGGATTGGATCCAAATTGGGCCTAAATCATTCCATTATGTCCAAATGTAATAAATGGGCTTTAAAGTTTAATTGGGCCTTATGGGTTTGATATTGGTTTTATGGCAAATGAGGGTGATTCCTTACTTGGGCTTGGTAATTGGGTTTGACCCGTATTGACCAAAGCCCATGCCTTATGAAATCAATTGAAAGCCCATCAGACTTTAATTAAACAAACATTGGATGTTAGTTGGGCTTTGAGACCCGATAAGATTAGATTTGGAATCTAAGTCGTTAAAGCGCATTAAAAACTGTAAATATTTAATTTGGAATTAAATAATAGAATTAGTATTGAATACGACTTAAATTAGATTTAACGAGTAGTTCGATATAATTCAAAGAATTCGTACTTTGAGTACTTATTCTCAAACGAGTTGGACTCGCGCAAAATCAAATCGTTGTTTGAACATTGGATGGTCACATAATTAAAGACTAATTAATTGTATTAGATTGGTTGTAATGCATGCTATGAATGAATATATGGATGTGTTGAATGAATAACTTATATCAGATGGATATTAGAAGGGAAATGTTAATTTTGGAAATTATTGTAAATTTGGAATTTATAAATTGGACTTGCGTGTCCAGCCTTATCTCTTATTATCTCTTTGTATTCTCTTCTCACCTAATTCCCCTCAATGTTGATGAGGTTTCTATTATTGTATTATGTAATTGGGTAGAAGTAGAATAGTGCTAGCCAGGGAGAGGAAAGTGAGTGTTTTGTTCTAGGAACAATCTGTTTAAATATCCATCCACATTTGTCAGAAGGCATGTCTGTTGAATCCCATGTGGTACAGATGATTGCTGATATAGATGAGCTGGCTAAGATGGGGATAGTCTTAGAGGCTGAGATTACCATAGATATGATCTTGCAATCTCTCCCCGACACTTGGAAACAGTTCATCATAAGCTATAACCTGATGAACACTGATGATACACTTGGAGAGTTGTTGTCAATTCTCAAGGAAGCTGAAAAGGAGATGCTTAAGGGCAACAAGCACGAGGCGCACTTTGCTTCGATATCTCAGACACCGAGGGCTGGGCCCAAGGCGATTGGAGGTGTGAAGAAAAAGAAGCATAAAAGAAAGGGCAAGGCCAAATCGTCAAATGCTTATGGGAAGCCTAAGGACAAATCTCAGGATATTTGCCTCCAGTGCGGCAAGCGGGGTCACTGGAAGCATGACTGTCGCGAGTATAAGGCACTCCAGAAGGAGATTAAAGCGGGCAAGGCACCGGCTTCAGGTATGTTTGTTATTGAAATAAACATAACCAAGTTTGGACACTGGTTGATGCACTAGAAGGCGTAAAGCCTATTGGATGCAAATGGGTCTTCAAGAAGAAGACCGAAATGGATGGCAACGTATAAACGTACAAAGCTAGGCTTGTAGCGAAGGGGTATCGTCAACGATATGGTGTCGATTATGACGAAACTTTCTCACCCGTTGCCATGATTAAATCCATTTGGATAATGCTTGCTATTGCTGCATATTTCGATTACGAGATATGGCAGATGGAC
This sequence comes from Zanthoxylum bungeanum, assembly GCA_019454045.1. Lineage (NCBI taxonomy): Eukaryota > Viridiplantae > Streptophyta > Magnoliopsida > Sapindales > Rutaceae > Zanthoxylum > Zanthoxylum bungeanum. Next base: position 43,853 of record SKCR01049285.1, read on the forward strand.
GTTAAAACCACTTTCCTTAACGGAAACCTTTCGAAGAATGTTTATATGCAACAGCCTGACGGTTTTATCGTGCCCAGACTTGCAAACAAGGTTTGTAAGTTAAATCGGTCCATTTATGGACTGAAGCAAGCATCGCGGTCATGGAACCAACATTTTGATGAGATTATAAAAGA
>SKCR01049286.1:0-43562 GCA_019454045.1 Zanthoxylum bungeanum
TTCGGCCACCCATAGACACCTAGTCATAATACCAATGGGATTCCGAAGGGTCTATCCAGAGCGAAGCTGTTTCCCGTACCATCGGTGAAACACGACCTCCTATCGCACTTGCACAAGTATCCAATACTTATATATATGAGAACTATGCCGTTGTGCCCTCACAACGCGCACAAGTGCAATACTAGCCTATTCCGCATTATCGATGTCCAGTCTCGATAATACTACGGCTAGGGATATTTAATGATAATCCTTCGTGGACTGATACTGTCTCATATCATCTCAATCCAGGAACTAATCATAGGGACCTCTCTTCATTTATATATCTAAGGTGATCTAATCACAAATGACGAGAGTGCAATTTCCTTGTTACATAGTTAATTTGCTACAACAACACAATGATCTGTGCAAATAGTGACGCTATGGGTCATTTTGTCCAACAACATAGTCATAATACCAATGGGATTCCGAGGGGTCTATCCAGAGCGAAGCTGTCCCGTACCATCGGTGAAACACGACCTCCTATCGCACTTGCATAAGTATCCAATACTTATATATATGAGAACTATGCCGTTGTGCCCTCACAAACGCGCACAAGTGCAATACTAGCCTATTCCGCATTATCGATGTCCAGTCTCGATAATACTACGGCTAGGGATATTTAATGATTAATCCTTCGTGGACTGATACTGTCTCATATCATCTCAATCCAGGAACTAATCATAGGGACCTCTCTTCATTTATATATCTATGGTGATCTAATCACAAATGATGAGAGTGCAATTTCTTTGTCACATAGTTAATTTGCTACAACAACACAATGATCTGTGCAAATAGTGACGCTATGGGTCATAATGTCCAACATAAGCATCCTAAGATCTTATCAAGCAATGAAAATACAAAGTGAATACATTGAAGGAGGTGCGGAATACTCACAATGATCGGTTGAGCGACGCGAGTGAAGACAAAAACTTTACTGCCCTCAAATGGAAGTCACGACAGTGAGCTGAAATGGCTCCTCCATTTTCGTCTTTGGTCCAAGCTCCAAGCTTTGTCATGGTGATTCCATGCTCATGAAGTGAGTTCCCTATCACCTTTGTATGGCCTATGTGTGCTAGCACTCAAGAAATATGCGACAAATTTCCCTAGCTTCCATGGTTCTCGGTCCAACCAGAAAACAGAAGAAAAATGGCCGTTGGCCGAGAGAGAAGAAGAGGCATTTTTGGCTCCAAAAACGTGAGCTAATGGAAAGAGAGAGAATAAAAAATGTGTATTAGATAATTGATTTCTAAAATAAATTAACCATATAACCATTTTCAATTCAAAAAGTCAAAGGCAAAAAAACAATTAATGCCTTCCAACTGCCACCATCAATCAATCAATCAAATTGTCACATCACTCAAAGTGACACGCAAAACACTCCCAGTCTCGGGTTTGCTAATTCCAAATTAACGAATTTCTGTTGCGACGTAATTAAATGATTATGCCTAGCGAAATCACTATTCATGTCGCTAACGAATTAATTCTAAATTAACTCGTTTGCCCGAATTAAAATATAATTTTAATTCCGCGTCGAAATCCAATTTCATATAATATATCGAATATATTATTTTACCGATTAATTCCAAATTAATCGTTTTCTCTCTTTATTAATTTTATCCCAGATAAAATATCTCCGCAATTAATCCCAGATTAATTTTCTCTCTCATTTAATTAATCCCAGATTAATAAAGTGCGAGTCATACGTCATCGGTGAATCTTCGAGAAGCGACCCATGAGATCCCCGGATATGTTGACAGTAAATACGGTCATCGGACTATCCGAACACGTAAGTACCTAGTACTACATTTTTACCGATTTACAAGACAAGGTTGGCTTCTAGCAGCGCCATGCCTACCCAATTCTCCAGAAATACATTACAGGAATATGTGATCTATATCAGGCGTAGTATACGTAGTATTGAATATTTCGATCCAGTATCGGATGTCACGTGCTAGGCCTGGGGCTATAATTTTGTCTGCCCCGTACGAAGCACATATCGGATATCTGGTAACTAGTCTCTATAATCGGATAAACATGACGTTGTCATTTTATCCCGATGACTGTAGTACATAAAAGAACCAGTACCGTATCCTACGTGACCATAATCTTCATTATGACTGGAGTGATACTTCCGTCTTGACATCACACCCAACATACTACGATTCTCAATATACCCAGCAGAGGCATACACAGAACTTGTTAAAGCCCTGGACGACCATAACCAAAGTATATTGATTGTCACAAGTATTAGCGGTGTAAGTCTCAGGTTAAGACCAAATACACCTACCCTGGTTTCGGACTTCCATAGACACATAGTCATACAACCAATGGAATTCCGAGGGGGTCTATCCAGAGCGAAGCTGTTTCCGTACCATCGGTAAAACACAACCTCCTATTACATTTCCATGAGTATCCTATACCCAAATATATGAGAACTATGCCGTTGTGGCCTCACAACACGCAAAAGTGTAATACTAGTCTTTTACGCATTATCGATGTCCAATCTCGATAATACTCTGACTAGGGATATTTAATGATTAATCCTTCGTGGATTGATACTGTCTCATATCTTCTCAATCCAGGAACAAATCACTGGGACCTCCTATCATTTATACATCTTGGTGATCTAATCACAAATGATAAGAGAGCAATCTCATTTGTCACATAGTTAATTTGTAAAACAACACCATGATATGTACAAATAGTGACACTATGGGTCATAACTGTCCAACAATCTCCCACTTGGCCTATAGCCAGTCACTCGAGTGTCTTACACCCGAACTATGTACGGTTCGCTCAAACTACTGAGAAAAGACTTTCGTCAGCGGATTTGCATGATTATCATCTGATGCAATTTATTCGATCGTCACATCACCACAATGTATTATCCGAACGAATCAGATGAATATCGAAGTATATATCTGGATCGTTGATGAGACCATTAATTCTTTAGCATGTGCTGAAGCCTAGCTTAGCTGCTAACAGAACAATATCTAATCTAATTAGATTTATTATCGACCCAAATGGCTTCTATTGCTGCCTCAGCCGCAGCAATAACCTGCATTTGTTGTTTATTCGGTAACAATATCTTGCTTGGAAGATTTCCAACTCACTATTCCGTTATTCAAACTGTATAGTACCGTTTGCGACTTATAGTCCTTTTATCGGTTTAGGAAACTTGCAGTAATGATCCCATTCACTTCAAGTTCTCCATATCCATAGTATAAGACATCATTCTTAGTTCTCTAAGAAACTAATGGATGTTCTTAATATCAATCCAGTGACTATCATTGGATTGGCCTGTTTGTGACTCCATATGCTCAAAGCGTATGAGACACCAGGTCACGTACATTTTTCAATGTACGAGTTCTCGGAGAGTTTTCTCGAAAGCCTAGCTTTCACCGATTATTATGGGAATATCATTTCCAAGAAATGACATATCATCATTATTTTATAGGACAACCACTGTCAGTGCGCTCCCACTAACCTCTTTATATACACAAGAATCATTTTCGTTTTGAATTAAATCATAAACCATTATGATTACATCAAAAACGATAATTCCAAGAACCTATGCTTGCTTAAATCCAAACATGGATCGAATAACCTGCAAACCTAGTTTGCTTGATATGGTACGATAAAACCGTCAGGATGTTGTAAACATCCTCCAAAAGGTTTCTGTTAGGGAAAGATGTTTCGGCATTTAGCTGACATAATTCATGAATGAAACATGCAGTTTTAGCAAGAATTATCCAAATGGACTTACCATGGCAACTGGTAAAAGGTTTCGTTGTAATCGACACAATGTTGATAACAATACCTTTTCGCTACAAGCCTAGCTTAGTACGTTGGTGTGTTGCCTTCCATGTACGTCTTCCTTGAAGACTTATAGTACCAATAGGCACAATGCCTTGTGGTACTTCAACTAGTATCCAAACTTGGTTGATATACATGGAATCCATTTCGGACATTAAGGCACTTTCCCATTATAGGGAGTCGATACATTGTATCACTTACTCATACGTAGTCAGTTGGTATTCCTCAAAAGATTGACATCTTTATGAGGTGAGATCAGAAACCCATACCCCAGGTTGTTTTCTGACTCTCTCCGACATACGTGGTTCTTGTGTATTAAAAGATTATTGGTATAGTTTCATCCTTGATGAACTATTTATATTCCATTAAGATTCAGTGCGTGGAATAGTATTACTCTGATTTTCATCGAGTTTTATATCCTCCCACTTACCACTGCATATAGGTATTCCTCATAGGAAAACCGCATGGTGAGCAACAATTAAATTGTTCTCTTGTGAGTTGTATAAGTACTATACTTTGGTATCCATAGGATAACCTATAATTGGCACTTTTTCTAATTTGGGTTTTAGTTTTGGTATCATCCAAACATATGCCCAGCATACCCAAATCATCAGGAATGAGAAACCCGGTTTCTTTCATGTTCCTATCTAATATGAAGTCTATCAGACAGATTTTTATGGAACCTTATTCAAAATAAGTTATGCACTGTTTAATGCATATCCGTTGAAGGAAATGGTAGCTCAGAGCGACTCATGATTAACTTTATCATGTCCAACAAAATTTGGTTTCTCAGTTCGGACACATCGTCAAAATGACGTGTTCCTGGAGGAGTCCTCATTGAAAGAATACTATAATCTTTCAAGTATTTTAGAATCTTATTGCTTAAGTATTTTCATTACGGTCTTACCGTGACAGTTTAATACTTTAGCAGATCTGTTTGTCTACTTCGTGTCGAAACTTTAAAGTTTTCGATTTGTGTTTCGGAAGAAACACATAACCATAATGAGATGCCACATCCGTAAAGGCCACGAAATATTCATATCCACCTCTAGCCTAGCTAGACATGGGCCCACTTACTTCACTATAAATTAGGGCTAACAGGATCAGTGGCATTTGCACTTTTACCAAGTAAGGTGTTTTAGGCACTTTGCCCAATGAACTAGATTCGTAGACTTTATTTGAATGGAATCAAATATTTTCGAGTAACCACTCTTCAAAAGTGTGGATATACGAGTCTTGTTTAATTGTGTCCCAGAAAACAATGCCACAATATGTTTCTTCTGATCAAATCAGTTTGAGCTATTTGTTTGTAATGTTATACGTTTGAGATTTATTTATATTCAAAATATAAATTCTGTTATTCACGTCTAATGTGTTTATCTCAATATCATCTTTATAAAATAAAACACTTGAGTGTTCTAGAATATAAAGGTATATCCGCAACGGATAAAACACTGATTTAGAGATAATGTTTCTAGTCAAACTAGTTACATTATAACAGTTTCCTAATTTAAGTACATACCCGAAGGGCAGTTCCTAAACTTTGGTATCTACGGTCAAAACAATGATTTTCATCCCGTTTCCAATTCGCAAATTAATCTCAACTGAAGTCAGTATCCTGCTCATAGCAGATTCTGTACATCAGTATATATTTATGTACCACACTAAGTATTAAAATCCAATTTCAATACTAGTCATGAACATAATTATGACAAACATATTTGAAGTCGGAGCCTTGCCCCTCTTTAATTCCTTCATGTCTGCTTTGTTCAAATGGCAGTCACGCTTCCGCGATCCCGTTTGCCACAATTTAGGCAGACATTTTGGGATATGTCTTTTATCTTCCGAGAAGACTGTAATGATTTTGCCTTTGCCCTTTTCCATATTCCAGAAACCTTTGGCCAAGCCTTGGCCTTCCGGAATGTCGAAATAAGGTGCGCCTTGCACTACTCGCCTTATTGCAAACTTTGGATTTGACTCCTTGAGTATAGCCATTAACTCTCCAAGAGTTTATTATTGCAATTTAGTACTTCAAAGATCTAAAATAGATATATGAAGATCCTTCAATTTCATTATCAACTTTATTTTAAGGATCTAATCGTTAGTTCTGATTTTTGATTTGGGCTTCTGTTTGGGTGTGATTTTCGGTGGTGTTATGGTGTGGTTTGGGGACTGTTTCGGTGAGGTAAGGGGGCTGTTTTGGTGTGGTAAATGGGTTGTTCGGGATTTGTTTTGGTCACGGCAATGGGGGTTCTTTGGTTTGTGATTTTCGGTTATTGAGAGTGAGTGAGGAGGAGAGAATTATTTATTGCTTATAGCTTTTGTTATGTGTGAATGCTATGAGTTTTTTTTTCTTTTGTGAATAAGCTAGGAGGTCAATACTTTGCAGATGTCCTCGGAGGTGTGAAGGGTTGGAATTGGGTTTCTTTTATAGACAAGGCTAGGGCTAAATCTTGTTGGAGAATGAAGGAATCAATTAGTGTCTTACAAGGAAGCAAAAGATTGATTGTGGGACAAGATTTGGTTTAATTAGGAAGTTAATATATTTAATTTGTTTTGTTTAGGCATGATATTTGTTAGTTAGGAATATAATAATCTTGATTGATTTAATTTGGTATATGATTTTTGATTTTATTTAATTCCCCATGTGTTAAATATGTATTTATTTAATTTGGATGTGTTTTATGGGCTTTGGTGGGCTAATTGGGCTTGGGTGTGAGGCTAGCAGCAAAACCAGAAATACCGACACTGTTCGAACGCCAATTTGAACTCTACACGAATGCCCGAAATCTGCTTGACGTTCGAACGTGGTCACGAACGCAGCACGAACTAAAACAGTGAACCTGTGAAATGAATCTGATGACATACTTATTCTGAATTTCCCCTTCCGACGTCCGTTTCCCGCGACTTCCGTGACATAAAAGGTAGTGCCTTTAAATGAGACTCATCATAGGGACTCATATGCAAAAATGCAGTGCCTACAGTCGCCCCCACTTTGATGGGACTTGTGTAATGTGTAACAGTGACAATCCTATCAAAGTTATGCAATGCATTTTCACTTACCTGGCCCGCTAGCTGCCACCTGACTTGCCTGCTGTCTCGAACGGAGTTGATGATGCAGTGTACCTCGATCCTGGGACGCGTCCCAATAGCTGCAACTGACAACGGGGGCCTCGAACTTGGGACGCATCCCAATACTGCTGAAAAATGGTGGGCCTCGACCCTGGGACGCATCCTGAAACTGATGATGTAGTGGACCTCGATCCTGAGACGCATTCCAAGAGCTGCAACCGACAACGGGGGCCTCGACCCTGGGACGCATCCCAATACCACTGAAAAAAGGTGGGCCTCGACTCTGGGACGCATCCCAAAACTGATGATGTAGTGGACCTCGATCCTGGGACGCATCCCAATAGCTGCAACCGACAACGGGGGCCTCGACCCTGGTACGCATCCCAATATCGCTGAAAAAAGGTGGCCCTCGACCCTGGGACGCATCCCGAAACTGATGATGCAGCGGACCTCGATCCTGGGACGCATCCCAATAACTGCAACCGATATATGTGTTGATGTGGGCCTCAACCCCGAGACGCATCCCCAAGACTGCTGCTAGTATTGATGTGGGCCTCGCCCCTTGGGACGCATCCCAAAACTGCTGCTGGTATGTTGATGCTTTTGATCGGCTTGTCTTTGCCACCTTATATTTTCTTCTTCAAAATCTGTGAATACAAAACAAACACAAAACGAATGCCAAAATGTGTTACGTGTATGCATGCATGCATGAGATTTCTTATCCCGTTGGGTTAGGTCTTCTGCCAAGTCTTCTCTTTCTCAGGCAAAATATTGCTTCAATCTGTCCACGTTGATCGGCTCAATGAACTCGTTACCTTCCAAGTCTGACAGTCTCACTGCTCCATTTCCCATTTTCTTCTGCACTATGTAAGGTCCTTCCCAGTTAGGCCTGGACTTTCCTCTCGGATCTGTCGTCGACGACCTTGACTGCTTAAGTACCAAATCACCCTTTCTGATCTTGGTGGGACGTACCTTCTTGTTGAACGCTTGGGCTAGTCTCTTCTGATATAACTGCATGTGATTTAAAGACCTCATTCTCTTCTCATCCAGCAGTGCTAACTGATCAAACCTCTGTGCGGCCTATTCTTGTTCAGGTAACTCTGTTTCTGCTAATACCCTTATTGACTGCATTTCCACTTCCACTGGCAATACTGCTTCTATTCCATAGACTAGAGAAAAATGTGGTGGCCCCTGTTGCTATTCTTTACTGCGTTCTGTACCCCCACAAGGCGTACGATAATCTCTCTCGGCCCAGTCTCTGTAGTTATCTGTCATCTTTGTGAGAATCGTCTTTATAGTCTTATTGGCTGCCTCAACTGCCCCCATTTGCCTGCGGCCTGTACGATGATGACTTATGATGGCTATCCCGTATTTCTATAGCGTTGCCTTTTTTCCCCCTGAAACTGAACTATGTTATCTGTAACTACATGGTACGGCATACAATACCGACAAATGAGATTCCGAGCTATAAACTTTGCCATCTGCCTTCGCTGTAACATTGCAGAATGACTCGACTTCCACCCACTTTGAGAGTAATCTACTGCCACTACTATGAAGTGATGCCCATTTGATGTATTCGGTCGAATCTCTCCAATCATTTCAATTCCCCATGCTGAGAAATGCCACGACTCTGACAATCCGTGCAACTCTGTGTTTCGGCAAATGATTCAAATTACCGTGTGCTTGACAATCATGACAGTGCTTTACCATCTTCGCGCAGTCTGTCTCCATAGTTGACCAGTAAAAACCTTGTCTCACTATCTTGCGGGACAGATTCAACCCGTTCATGTGCGGACCACATACCCCGGCGTTTACTTCTTCCATTACCTGCTGAGCCTCTTCTTTTCTCAAACATTTCAACTGAATACCATTGTGTCTCTTGTACAGTTCAGCTTTCAAAATCACATATTGGGAAGCTAATTTCTGAATGGCTAATCTGTCTTTTCTGCCTGCTTCCTCTGGGAGTTCCCTATGTTCCAGATACATTTGAATGTCGTGATACCAAGGTTTACCATCGTCGATATCCACTTCCATGACTCTTTTTATCTCATAAACAGGTCTATTTGTTGTTGTCAGTACCAACGGTCTCATTACTAACTTCTCTGGATTTTCCCAAGTTGCTGGAAGTGTAGCTAATGCATCCGCCATCTGATTCTCTTCTCGCAGCAAATGCTAAAACTTACAATCGGGGATAACCTGTGCCAACTTTCTGAGGTGAAAAAGGTAAGGTTTCAACTGTTCTTCTTTCAATTCCCATTCTCCCTGCATCTGTCAGATCACCAGCATCGAATCTTTGTAGACCTTAACGCTCTCAGCCTTCAAGGCTATCAGTGTAGTCAAACATAAGAACATGCTTCATACTCGGCCATGTTGTTAGTTACTCTGAATGTCAACCTCTTGGCCAAAGGCAAAGTCTCTCCTTTGGGAGTCACTATCACGACCCCAATTCCGGCTCCCTTGTAATTCACTTCTCCGTCGAAATACATTTTCCACCTCTGAACTATTATTGCTTGGATCTCTTCATTTGGAAATTCAAACTTATACTGTTCCCCTTCAATAGGTTGTAGTGCCAGAAACTCTGCCACTGCTCACCCTTTGATTACTTTGGACGTGATGTACTCAATGTCAAACTCTTTCAGCAATACCAACCATCTGCCCAACTTCCCTACCAGCGAAGGCACCGAATGCAGATATTTCAAGGGATTTTCGTTTGCCACTACCTGGATCTTGTAGGACTGGAATTAATGCCATAATTTTATGGAAGCCCATAGTACTGCTAGACAGATCTTCTCTACCTCTTGATAACGAGCCTTATACGGGAGCATCTTCTTACGGAGATAGTAGACTGCATGCTCTACCCCGGTCTCGTCTGCCTGTACCATCATTTCCCCCAGTGCTTCTGATTCTATAGACAAATACAGTACCAAGGGTCTGCCCGGTCTCGGAGGTTTCAAAACATGAGGCTTCACCAAAGATTCCCTGATTTTTTCGAATGCTGACTGACACTGCTCATTCCATTTCACTGGCTGGTCTTTTCTCAACAGTTTGAAAATAGGCTCACACACTAATGTCAACTTGGCGATGAACCGACTGATATACTGAATTTTTCCCAGGAATGCTCTAACCTCTTTCTCTGTCTTCGGTACCGACTTCTCAGTAATTACCTTGATTTTCTCAGAATCTACTTCTATTCCGCCCATTCCCACTGTATGTCCCAGCAATTTTCCAGATGTCACTCCAAACACACACTTCTTAGGATTCAATCGCTGGTTGTACTTATCGACCCTCTGAAGGAACTTCTCCAGTGCTTCTATGTGCCCGATCCTTGTCTCTGAATTCACCATCATGTCATCCACATACACTTCAATTTCTTTGTGCATCAGATCGTGGAACAATGTAGTGGCCATCCGCTGATAAGTAGCTCCTCCATTTTTAAGCCCAAACGGCATTACTTTGTAACAGTAAGTACCCCACTCGGTGACAAAGTCAGTCTTCTGCTTGTCTTCCTCAGTCATAAGAACCTGATTATACCCTGAAAACCCATCTGTAAATGAATACATGGCAGATAAATCTGCACTGGCACAACATTTGCTAACCATTCGGGATACTTTACCACTTCCAGGAACCCCACATCTATCTGTTTCTTAACCTCTTCTCTGACCTTCTCGGCCCATTCAAGTCTCATCTGTCGGAGTTTCTGTTTTACTGGCCTCATATTCGGATAAGTTGGTATCGTGTGCTGGGCAATACTTTTGTCTACCCCAGGCATGTCCTCATAGGACCAAGCAAACACTTTGGCATATCTGACCAATACTTCTTCTAATTTATCCCGCTCTTCAGCGGTAACTTCACTTGCAATCAGAATTTCCTTGGGGTTCTCAGGCGTGCCCAAGTTAAATGCATTTGTTCTGGTGGAGCTGATATCAAATATACTCAAGTCATGCAAGTTAGAGGAAAAAGACTCGGGCAAATAAGCAAAATGATTGTCTTTATTGCTAATAAACATGGGAGTACACTCAAACAAATCAGGAAGATAAATGTCTTCATCATCGGCAGACACTTCATCCTCCGCAACCAGGTTCTTCTCAGACTTCTTATCCTCTTCGAGAGTCAGGCTCTCAAACTTCATCAATTCTTCTTCCCAATTCTCTTCCTCCATAACTTCTTCGGTCAGCGGCTTCTTACCCAGCATCTCTTGGAAGATCTCAAACCCAGGCACCATAATTTCGTTAACTTCTATTGGTTCAGGCTCACCTTGATACCCTGAAGCCTTTACAAAGCAATCCATCAATTTCAGCCCTTTCTTTTTAACCTTCGGCTTTTCCTCGTCAGATTTGTACCCTAAACCCCTCCGAGTAGTATGTCCTCTGAAGTCTGGCAGTTTTTAACCCTCACCCGGCTCGAACTTCATTTTTCCCATGATCCTAGCTACCTTAGGATCCACTCATTCCTCAAAAGTTGTCGACACTTGGAACCTCACAAAAGGTTGTATTTCCAAAGCAGCCACGACATTGTCTACCTCAGCTCGGATGGTGACAATTTCTCCCCCATACGGGAACTTAATCATCTGATGTAGAGTGGAGGGCACGCCCCCAAGCTTATGAAACTAAGGCCTTCCCAACAACAAGGCAAAAGTGGTTGGGATATCAAGCACTGTGAACTCAACTTCATCCTCAATAGGACCAACCTTGATCGCTGCTACAGATGTACCCTCAACTCCTCGCTTACTGTCATCATAAGCCTTGATAGTCATACTAGAGGGATCTAGATCTGTTGTCTTTATACCCAGCTTGGCCAAAATCTTCAACGGGCACACATTAATGGATGAGCCGTCATCCACTATTACACAAGAGGTCTTTTTACCCCTCACTTCAGCTCTGATAAACAAAGGTCTATTATGATTTCTCCCCTCAGCTAGGAGTTCTTCCTCAAAAAAAATTATTGCATACAAAGCCTCCTTTTGCAGTGACCCAACAAACATTGCAGGGTTGGCGTCCTCCGTCACCACTATCTTGCTTAAGGCCTCAACCATGGCCCGCCTGTGCTCCTGAGATGCACACAACAAATCCCAGATACTTACTTGTGCTCGGGTTTTCCTCAACTGCTGCAGCACTACATCTCCCTCGGCATTTTCTGTATTCTCAGCCACTTCTCTACCCTCTGATAACACTGATTTACCCTTCTCAGTCATATCAATATAGAAACGCCCACTGCGTGTCATCCCCATCACTTATTCTTCATCACTACTGGAGAAGTCTTCCCAGAAATTCTTCCCTCATTCTGTCTCATCTTCACTGTTACTATCCCAAATTCCAAGGCAATAGGCTTGGTGGTCAAAGGATTTGAGGACAAGGCTTTTGGGTAGGCCAGAGTTTAGCATATAGGTCGGTGGGGGGACAGAGTGATAATTTGGTAGGGGATTTTGGTGTGTGTTAGGGCGTTCTGTTTCAGGGTCGGGTATCTTTTTGGAGTCTATAAGGTCCTGGATTTCATGGCGGAGGCGGGCAGAATTGTCAGTGGCATGGCCTTTTTGTTGGTGGAAGTGACAGTATTGGATCAGGTTGAGATGTGGTGGTGGAGGGTTGGGAAGTGGTTTGGTCTCCAGGGGTTTCAGAAGTCCTTGTCTTTTTAATTTCTCCAATACTTTAGACAGGGTCTCCCTAAGTCGGAGAATCTCTGATTCCGGATGGCAGCAATCTCTACAGAAACAGGTTTGGTACCTGATGTTCCCCCAATAGGCCTCCTACTTAGGCCATAAAACTTCCTGTTCTCTGCTTCTTCTTCTTCTTCAATATCCATGACAGTTTCCCTCAACTGTCGGAAGTCATTGATCATGGAGGTCATCCTCCTCAGTTTCCCATAGATGGAGGGCTTGGTGCCATTGATAATCATCTTAATTTGGTCATTCTCTGAGGGCCGAGTCTGCATCTTTAGGAGCTGGCTTCTCCAGCGGTCTACTTACTCTTTGAAGCTTTCCTCTGGCTTCTGCTTAGTGTTCTCCAAATCTCGGAGTGACAAATCAATTTCCAGATCTGTAACATATTGCTTCAGAAAAGCATAAGCCAGTTCCCTCCAATCTTCCATAATCTTCTTCTCAAGGCTGTGATACCAAACTACCGGCGCTCCCTCAAGTGACATCCCAAACATTTTCTGCACTTGACGCTTGGATAAACCCACTGAACTCAAAACTGAAACATACTGACGGAGATGGACCCTCGGATCCCCATTCCCGTTGAACTTAGCCATATCCGGCATCTTGAACTGAGCTGGCAACTGTTCTTCAAAGGTCATTGCCTCATAATCTAACAACTCTTCATGTTTACCCCTCATTTTGCGGGTAACTGTTTCAACCTGATCCCGAAGCTTCTGAAATTCTGCCTGAGACCCAATCACTCTTCATGTTGCATACTCTGCCATGTCGTCATCAAAAGCAGGGATATCATCCCCCAACCCATTCGGAGGCTCCTCACACCTCACATTCTCATAATTTCCCCCAGCACGGGGTACATCCATACCAGCCACAACAGTAGTCAAGGCTTGCAACTGTTCAGTAATTTTGGCGAGACCGTTTTCCAACTGATCTATCTGGGATACCTCGTTATCAGATGAACTCATATTTGTTACCGGTCTTTTAGTGAGTGTTCCCTCTTTCCTAACCCAACATGAATCTATGATGTCTTTTATAGACATAGAGGGTGTTAACATGATATATGTTTGCATGAGATGAATGAGACGCATGCGATACAAGGAATATATCAACTCATTAAGATTTTCACACAAATCGGCCCATCATCATTGTAGAAGCTTTTGGGCTAACTGTCCTATGAGTGAACTCGTCCCAGTTTAAATGGCCCGACAAGTTCACATCTCATAGAAAGAAGTCCAACCATATCCAAATGATAATGTTCCTAAACAAAAAATATAATGGCCCATTGGCGTTTTAGAAGCTTTTGGCCCAATTGTCATAGGATACGAACTCGTCCCAGTTTAAATGGCCCAACAAGCCCATACCTCATGACAAAAGGTCCGAATGGATCCAATCGACAATGTTCCCAAACACAAGCATATAGAAATAATTTCTACATAGTGGCCCATCAATATTTCAGAAGCTTTTGGCCCAATTGTCATAGGATACGAACTCGTCCCAGTTTAAATGGCCCAACAAGTTCGCATTTCTGACAAGAAGTCCATCTGCATCCAAATAAGGATGGTCTACAAGCACAAGGAAATAGTTGCTATAGGCCATACAACCTCGGTCTACATGTGGGTTTGCGGGAGTGTAGACAAAGACTCTTGCTGGCGAAAGATTGCCCACAACTAGGTCTCCTCACTCAAGGGTTCGAGCGACCAAGTGAGCGCACCTTTTTTATACCTTACAGTACGTGCCAACGAGTTATGGTGTGTGACTAACTGTCAAATGGATTTCCCATTGTAGATTCCCCAGAGGGAGGGCGGAGCGAACTCTCTTAAAAACCCAAGCCTCTTAGGCTCTTATCGCTTGGTGACAGGAATAAACAACGAGTCCTCCAAATTAGTCCATCACAATAGGCTACAAGTAAGTGATTATCTAGGTGCCTTCACAGCTTTTCCTTATAGAAAGGTAGTGAATGAAGGAAGACACCAAACCATTACCCAGCCTTAAAAAAGTGCCTTTGATTAAACCCCTTTTAACCCACAGTAGACACGATTAATTAAAGAACAAATCATAATATTACAAGACATTATTTCGGGGCCGATTCTCTATCCCCAGTGAAGTCGCCAGATTATGGGACACAGAAACTGGGTGACGCATGCTGTTCTGGGCTCGCGGCCCGGTTTGGAGTACGGAGTATCCCGCGGGGGAATAAACCGGAGAATAATGGAGTCGCCACCCGGTGTGAACTGGGACAAAGATTTAGGGCCGCACTCACCCCTCGCAAGGGAAGACCTCAAACCGTTGGGTTCAGAATGGTCCCTTACTTATGCCACTTGTAATGAAATGATTTGTGCAATAATTTAACCAAGCCTAAGTAACATTTATTTCCAATGATAATTTACTCCTAAGTTCACATGCATAAGTACAAGGCTCATATCTAAGTTTGCATATAACCTATGTCCGAATTTGCATACATAAAGATAAATACGGCTAGCATGCGATGTCATAAGTGTTGGACAATTATGACCCATAGCGTCACTATTTGTACAGAGCATGGTGTTGTTGTATAAATTAACTATCTGAAAAAGGAGATTGCACTCTTATCATTTGTGATTAGATCACCTAGATGTATAAATGATAGGAGGTCCCTATGATTATTTCCTAGATTGAGAATGATATGAGACAGTATCAGTCCACGAAGGATAAATCATTAAATATCCCTAGTCAGAGTATTATCGAGATTGGACATCGATAAATGTGTAAAAGACTAGTATTACACTTTGCGCGTTGTGAGGGCACAACATCATAGTTCTCATATATTTGGGTATAGGATACTTATGCAAGTGTAATAGGAGGTTGTGTTTTACCGATGGTACGGGAAACAGCTTCGCTCTGGATAGACCCCCTCGAAATTTCATTGGTAGTATGACTATGTGTCTATGGAAGTCCGAAATCAGGGTAGGTGTATTGGGTCTTAACTTGAGACTTACACCGCTAAAACTTACGACAATCAATATACTTTGGTTTTGGTCGTCTGGGGCTTTAACCGGTTTCTGTGTACGCCTCTTCTGGGTATATCGAGAATCGTAGTGTGTTGGGTGTGATATCAAGATGGAAGTATCACTCCAGTCATAGTGGAGATGATGGTCACGTAGGATATGGGACTGGTTCTCTTAAATGCTGCAGCTATCGGGATAAAAATAAAGACAATAACATCGGACTTTGTATACCCGATTGAACACATCTTACATTCAACCGAATATATGTCATCCGGCGTGGCGAAGCATCGTGGTAAAGGATTTTAACCCCTCGAAATGGAGGACCTTTAATCCAACTTACTAAGCCCATGCTTTAATGACATAATGCATATAAAAATAAAGACAATAACATCGGACTTTGTATACCCAATTGAACACAATTACATTCAACCGAATATACGTTATCCGGCGCGGCGAAGTATCGTGGTAAAGGATTTTAACCTCTCGAAATGGAGGACCTTTAATCCGACTTACTAAGCCCATGCGCATCATATTATTACATAGACAAATAACATGTAGAACTTAAATAACGATAATAAATAAATCAAAATAACATGAAATAAAATATGTGCCGTATACTCAAGTGGTACGTGGAGTTGTATCCCAAGTACAGATCATACTACCGTCCATTCGGAATCGGCTATGAAATTTATGTCCGGGTTTCCATCCTATATACCACAAGAGGCGACACATTTTCCATTTTATTCAAAACCACAACATGCATCCATAAACGACTCTCATACGAAATAAATAACTAAAACAATTAAAAGATGAATACAAAATAAATACAAAAAATGCCCTCAGGTCTAACCTTTAATGTCGACTCTCGGAAGTACCGTACACGGTCGTCGGAAGGGTGGATGCTCCGTAACTCCTCCAGTTCACTGGTTCAACGTTTTCTCTCGCTGTTTCGCTACTCAAGCTACCGTTTTCGCTCCGTTTCACAGCTATTTTGCTGTTGTCTTTCTATTGATTTTCAGTAACTGTGTTTGCTGTATTTAGGCTACTTTTCTTCGTGTATTTGGGCTGCTGTTTAGGTGTGATTTGGGCTGCAGTTTGGGTGTGATTTTCGGTGGTGTTATGGTGTGGTTTGGGGACTGTTTCGGTGAGGTAAACAGGCTATTTTGGTGAGGTAAATGGGCTGTTCGGGATGTGTTTTGGTCACGGTAATGGGGGTTCTTTGGTTTGTGATTTTTGGTTATTGAGAGTGAGGGAGGAGAAGAGAATTCTTTATTACTTATAGCTTTTGTTATGTGTGAATGCTAGGAGTTTTCTTTTTGTGTGAATGAGCTAGGAGGTCAATACTTTGCAGAATTTTATGTGGTTTGTATGAATGTCCTCGGAGGTGTGAAGGGTTGGAATTGGGTTTCTTTTATAGACAAAGGCTATGGCTAAATCTTGTTGGAGAAGGAAGGAATCAATTAGTGTCTTACAAGGAAAGCAAAAGATTGATTGGGGGCAAGATTTGGTTTAATTATGAAGTTAATATATTTAATTTGTTTTGTTTAGGCATGATATTTGTTTAGTTAGGAATATAATAATCTTGATTGATTTTAATTTGGTATATGATTTTTTGATTTTATTTAATTCCCCATGTGTTAAATATGCATTTATTTAATTTGGATATGTTTTATGGGCTTTGGTGGGCTAAATGGGCTTGGGTGTGAGGCTATCAGCAAAACTAGAAATACCGACACCGTTCGAAGCCAATTCGAATGCTACACGAATGCCCGCAATCTGCTTGACTTTCGAACGTGGTCACGAACGCAGCACGAACGAAAATAGTGAACATGTGAAATGAATCTGATGACATACTTATTCTGAATTTCCCCTTCCGACGTCCGTTTCCCGCGACTTTCGTGACATAAAAGGTAGTGCCTCTAAATGAGACTCATCATAGGGACTCATATGCAAAAATCCAGTGCCTACACTGAGGAAATGGAGGTACATGAGAAAAACTGTTATTATCGACGACGGGTAATGGCTCATCAACCCCTTCTTTACCCTCTAATTCTGATTTATTCTCAGTTTTGCGAGGTTCAAGAATATGTCTGTGGATGTTCTTACCACTGCGAAGAGTAATAACAGATTTGACTTGGTCTAAGTGTTGAATTCCAGAACTACCATCGTGAGGGTTTTGATGACTCTTGGGATTTGACTGAGGTTGTGCAGGAAACTTACCTTTTTCTTTAATGGCCAAAGCAGATGTGATTTTATCAAAATTTTCCTTTAAATCATTCATCATTTTTGCATTTTGGTTATTGATGGTTTCTTATTTTTCTATGAATGCACTCAAGTTATCTTCAATAGTTTTCCTAGGTGGTGGGACATATGGTGCATAATTCTGGGAATTTCGGAAATTCTGGTATACCTGGGAATTTCTATGAATGCACTCAAGTTAGCATTGCATATTGTAAATAATACAATATCATTTACAAAATAGTGACGCTATGGGTCATTACTGTCTAACAATCTCCCACTTGGCCTATAGCCAGTCACTCAAGCATCTAATACCTGAACTATGTACATGTCGCTCAAACTTTTCCCGAGGAATAGCCTTCGTCAGCGGATCTGCAATATTATCCTCTGATGCGATCTTCTCGATCTTCACATCGCCACGATGTATGATCTCTCGAATCAGATGGAATCGTCGAAGAACATGTTTGGATCGTTGATGAGACCTTGGTTCCTTAGCCTGTGCTATAGCCCCGCTATTGTCACAATACAATGGAACGGGCTCAGCTGCTAACGGAACTACTCCTAATCCAATTAGGAATTTACGGATCCAAACTGCCTCTTTTGCTGCTTCAGCTGCTGCAATGTACTCCGCTTCAGTTGTTGAATCGGCAACAGTATCTTGCTTGGAAGATTTCCAGCTCACTGCTCTCGTTATTCAAGCAAAATATGTACCCGGTTTGCGACTTAAAGTCGTCTCTGTCGGTTTGGAAACTTGCATCGGTATACCCAGATACCTCAAGTTCTCCATCTCCATATATTAAGAAAACATCCTTAGTCTCTTAAGATACCTAAGGATACTCTTAACCGCCATCCAATGATCCTGTCCTGGATCGGCCTGATATCGACTACACATGCTCAAAGCATATGACACATCAGGTCGTGTACATATCATGGCATACATGATCGATCCGATTGCCGAGGCGAACGGAGTCCGACTCATGTTGTCTCTCTCATCTTGAGTTTTTGGACACATGTCCCTAGATAGATAGACGCCATGTGATGTTGGCAACAGTCCCCTCTTGGACTGATCCATGTTGAATCTCTTCAACACTTTATCAATATATGTACTCTGGGAGAGTCCAAGTAGCTTTCTAGATCTATCCCGGTAGATCTTTATTCCTAGAATAAAAGCTGCTTCTCCCAGATCTTTCATGGAGAATTTCAATGAAAGCCAAGCTTTCACCGACGTTAACATGGGAATGTCATTGCCTATAAGCAATACATCGTCGACATAAAGGACAATAAAAGTCAGTGCACTCCCACTAACCTTCTTATATACACAAGGATCATCTACGTTTTGAATGAAATCATATTCTTTTATGACCTCATCAAAACGTTGGTTCCATGACCTCGATGCTTGCTTCAGTCCATAAATGGACCGATTCAACTTACAAACCTTGTTTGCAAGTCTTGGTGTGATAAAACCGTCAGGTTGTTGCATATAAACATCCTCCAACAGGTTTCCGTTAAGGAAAGCGGTTTTTAACGTCCATCTGCCATATTTCGTAATCGTAATATGCAGCTATTGCAAAGCATTATCCGAATGGATTTAATCATGGCAACGGGTGAGAAAGTTTCGTCATAATCAACTCCAAGTTGTTGACGATACCCCTTCTCTAGCGCCTAGCTTTGTACGTTTGAACGTTGCCATCCATGTCTGTCTTCTTCTTGAAGACCCATTTGCATCCAATAGGCTTTACGCCTTCTGGTGCATCAATCAGTGTCCAAACTTGGTTGGTATACATGGAATCCATTTCGGCCTTCATGGCCTCTTGCCATAAAGTGGATTCGATACCCTGTATCGCTTCCTCATACGTAGCCGGTTCAGTATCCTCAATAAGATTAATATCTACATGAGGTGAGATCAGGAATCCATACCTCTCAGGTATTACCCTGACTCTCTCCGACCTACGTAGCCCTTGTGTAATTGAAGATTGTGGTTCAGTCTCATCCTGGATGAACTGTTCATGTTCCGTTCTAGATTCAATGCCAGGAACAGTATCACTACGACTTTCATCGAGTTCTACTTCCTCCCACTAATCACTGCATTTAGGAATCCTTCTCAAGGAAAACCGCATGTAGAGCAACAAATACTTTGTTCTCTTTTGGGTTATAGAAGTAATATCCTTTGGTTTCCTTAGGATATCCAACAAATAGGCATTTATCTGATTTGGGTTCAAGTTTGGTACCTTCCAAACGTTTGACGTATGCCCAGCAACCCAAATCTTCAGGAATGAGAAACCTGGTTTCTTTCCTGTCCATATCTCATACGGAGTCTGTTCAACAGACTTTGACGGAACCCTATTCAAAATAAGAATTGCACTTTCTAATGCATGTCCCCAGAAGGATATAGGTAGCTCAGTGCGACTCATCATCGACCTTACCATGTCACAGCAAGGTACGGTTCTCCGTTCAGACACACCATTTAATTGTGGTGTTCCAGGAGGAGTCCATTGTGAAAGAATACCATATTCTTTCAAGTAATCTTGAAACTCATTACTTAAGTATTCGCCACCACGGTCCGACCGTAATGTCTTAATACTCTTGCCTGTTTGTTTTTCAACTTCGTGTCGAAACTCTTTGAATTTCTCAAAAGTTTCCGACTTGTGCATCATTAGATACACATAACCATAACGTGATGCATCATCCGTAAAGGTTACGAAGTATCGATATCCACCTCTAGCCTGGCTAGACATGGGCCCACAAACGTCACTATGAACGAGGGCTAACAGTTCAGTGGCGCGTTCACCTTTACCACTAAAAGGTGATTTAGGCATTTTGCCTAATAAACAAGATTCGCAGACGTCATATGAATTTGGATCAAATCCGTCCAAGTACCCACTCTTCGAAAGTGTGGATATGCGAGTCTTGTTGATGTGTCCCAGACGACAATGCCACAAATAAGTTTCTTCTTTTGGATTACTCATTTTGAGCCTTTTGTTTGTTATTTTACATTTTGGAGATTCATTTATATTCAAAATATAAAGACCATTATTTGCATCAGCACTGCAAATTTCTGCATCATTCATATATAAATAACACCTGTGTTTTTTAAATACAAAAGTGTACCCACACTGGGTTAACAAAGATACAGAAATAATATTCTTAGTTAAACTAGGAACATAATAACAGTCAAAAGTTTAAGTACGTGCCCCGAGGGCAGTTCCAAAACAAAAGTGCCTACGGCCAAAACAGCAACAGAAGTTCCATTTCCAACTCGTAGATCAATCTCCCCCGAAGCCAGTCTCCTGCTATCATGCAGATCCTGCACATCAGTACAAATATGAGAACCACAGCCAGAATCAAAAATCCAATTTTTATTAAGACTTGAAGTAGTCATAATAACATATTATCTCAATAACAAACATACCTGAGGCCGGTGCCTTGCCCGCCTGTATGTCCTCCTTATGTCCCTGTTCATGCGGCAGTCACGCTTCCAGTGACCTTTCTTGCCGCATTTCAGGCAAACATCTTGAGACTTGTCCCTTGGCTTCCCAGAAGCCTTTGTTGACTTGGCCTTGCCTTTGTTTTTATGCTTCTTCTTCTTAACACCCCAGTTGCCTTGAGCCCAGCTTTCGGCGTTTGAGATGTTGTTGCAAAGTGCGCCTCGCGCTTGTTGCCTTTCAGAAGTTCTTTCTCTGACTCCTTGAGAATCGACAACAACTCTCCAAGAGTGTCATCCGAAT
The DNA here is from genome assembly GCA_019454045.1 of Zanthoxylum bungeanum. Lineage (NCBI taxonomy): Eukaryota > Viridiplantae > Streptophyta > Magnoliopsida > Sapindales > Rutaceae > Zanthoxylum > Zanthoxylum bungeanum. Next base: position 21,525 of record SKCR01049286.1, read on the forward strand.
TCATCAGTAGTTTGACAATCTGTTTCCAAGTATCGGGTAGTGACTGTAGAAGTACATCTATAGCCAGCTCAGACTCCAAGACTATACCCATATTAGCCAGTTCATCAATATCGGCTATCATTTGAGTCCCATGGACCTCAACAGAACTACCATCAGTCATACGGGTGCGAAAGATCCTCTTCACCAACTCGTACCTCGCCATCCGCTTATTAGTGCGGTGAAGATCTTGCAATCTTGCCATCATATTATAAGGATCCAAGTCCCTATTTTGGCGACGAAAGTGTTGAGTCATTGAAGCAAGCATGATTGACTGAGCCGTGTCACAATCATCACTGTGAGTTTTCCATAACTCCAGCTCAAGTGGCTCAGTGGGCTTAGGCCCGAGAGGTCTCTGAATCGTATACAGTATCCTCTCCGCCCCAAGGACTATCCTTAGGTTCATTTCCCAATCAGCAAAGTTTGTCCCCTTAAAGACATTGTCACCCATGATGATGTCACGGACATTTACCTTGCTAGCCATCTTAACTACGATAGTCCAACTATCTAGTTAACGATAAAATGGGTACAGTCAAACTGTTACAAGAAAAATAACATTTTATTAGTCCAACTAATGTTAAAAATTGACGAAATAAATTTTGTAAGCGCGTAAAGCTAAGTATCTGAATGAAATTGCAAACTCAATACTAGCCTCCCACTATTTTCTACAAGTCTCTAACCCTCTGTTGAGTACTCGGGAAATCCAATTTCCTAGTGGGCTAGGATCCCGTTAAATAACACACAACCTTGACTTTGGCCAACAAGTTGTATGATATTTAACTAGGTAGATCTCGAAGATCAATTGGATCCCATCCAATTCCTAGATCCGGTAGGTGGACATCCAAGTCCGAAACATATATATCTAATACATACGTCAATGTATCCAATACATTTTCCTAACCATTTCCTCTGAATCAACTAAGCCTTGGCTTTGGCACAACAAACCTAATGATTCCAGTTAAGCGGGACCCATTGACAAGGAAAGTTTCGTAATCAATGTCGATGGACAAGAAGTGATCTTGACTTTGGCCAACAAATCACAACTTGGACAGGACACCGATGTGTAACAAAACTCTCATGATTCAAACACATCCTCAATTGACAAAGGTCTTGACTTTGGCCAACAAACCAATGCCAATTTCGGATCTTGAGAAGAATCATTCAACAACGAAGGAAAATCGCTTAATATTGTTTGAGGGATTTTTCGCGTAATTGGCAACCAATTAATTTATCTTTGTTAGGTCTCATCATCATACATACACCCTTAAGCATGCTTCTAAAACATCATAAAGTGCATAAAGTAAAGTAATAGTGATATACGGATGGATATATAAAACAACTTGTTCCTAGAACAAATCACTCCTTTTCCTCTCCCCGCTAGCACTATTCTACTTCTACCCTACCCATTACATAATACAATAAGAGAAACCTCATTTACATTGAGGGGAATTAGGTGAGAAGAGAATACATAGAGATAAAGAGATAAGGCTGGACACGCAGGTCCAATTTATAAATTCCAAATTTACAATAATTTCTAAAATTACCCTTCCCTTCTAATATCCATCCGATATGTACTATTCATACAACACATCCACATTCATTCATTCATTCAAGGCATGTTATACAACCAATCAAATCCAATTAATTAGTCTTTAATTAGGTGACAATACAATGTTCAAACAATTGTTTGCATTTGCGCGAGTCCAACTCGTTTTGAGAATAAATACATATGGTATGAATTCACGAATTATATCGAACTACTCGTTAAATCCAATTTAAGTCGTATTCAATACTAATCCTATTATTTAATTCTAAATTAAATATATACACTTTTATTGTGCTTTTATAACTTAGATTCCAAATCTAGTTCTATTGGGTCTCAAAGCCCAACTAACATCTAATGTCCGTTTAATTAAAGTCCGATGGGCTTTCTATTGATTTCATTAGGCTTGGGCCTTGGTCAATGTGGGTCAAAACCAATTTCCAAGCCCAATAAGGAATCACCCTCATTTGCCATAAAACCAATATCAAGCCCATAAGGCCCAATTAAACATAAAAGCCCATTTATTACATTTGGACTTAAATGGTGTGATTTAGGCCCATTTTGGATCCAATCCAAATGGTCCAAATCTACTTGGCCCAACCAAGCCCATTTATGACCAAATATAATAGTTTAGGCCCAATTCCAATTTAAGCCCAATTAACTAAATTTAAAATTCCAAATTTTATAACTTAATTAATTAAAGTGTATGTTCATGATTAATCCTTTAAATCAATATTCCCAAAAAATCAAATTAATCTATTAATCATATTTTTATCTTAAATACATGTCCAACATTATTTAATCAAAAAATCAAGTCCCTAATCATCATCAAGCATTCGGCCAAGGTGATTAATATGGTTCCGATTTCGTTTTCAATCCAATCAAGTCACAAATGATCATCTCCATATTATTTCAAGTCATCCAATGTCTTAAAATTAAAAAATCATTTAGTCCTCATGCTTGCATGTATTCGGCCAAGCCACTTTGGGGTTGGAAAAATTAATCCAATTCATTTTCCATGAAATTGATGATGTATAATCCATTTAACATACATCTAAGCATATTTAATCAAGCAAACTCATCAAATCATGCTTCAAACAATTTTCCCCAAATAACATCCTAATATATTTGCATGCATTTTTAGGCTCAATGATACCATTGTTGGAAATCTAATAACCATGTCCCAAGATCAAAATATATATATAAGAATGAACTAGATTGAAGTAATGGCGGAAACAATACTCACAAAAACCAAATGTGGATGCAATGGATGAAGCAAAATTGCTCCTTTGTGCAGTGGGGAATTCGGCCAAGCAGTAAAGAGAAGCTCCAAGCTTTAGTTGATCCTTCCAAGCTCTAAGATGAGTTTCCCATAACACCTTGTATGATCCCTTGATGTTGCTAGCCAAACTTGTGTGTTAGAGTTCCAAACAAGCACACTTTCTTCTTGTCTTGCCACAAAACAAATGAAGAAAATGGAGAGAGTTTTTTAGCCTACTGTTTTCGGTAATTGAGAGAGGAAGGAGATATGATTTTTGTCTCAAAATCAATTTATTTTATGTCATAATTATATTAAATAATAATATAAATATAACACAAACCATGCAAAGACTTAGAGTGTCTAACACTCAATTTCCATGCATTACCTTTGAGTGCTTTGTACACTATCTTCATGCATTGCATCTTGATTAAATAATGCAAATAATGACAAGTGTCATGTGGGCCCCACACGTTTCCAAATGAAAGTGGGCCCACGTGCACTCACGCATTCGGGTTCGATATTTCCGAAATATCGAGCTTACGTCGCGACGTTAATTAAATCGAATTTAAATAAATAATTGCGCCTAGCGAAATTATTATTTACGTCGCTAACGAATTAATTCTAAATTAATTCGTTTGCCCGAATTAAAATCTAATTTCAATTTCGCGTCGAAATCGAATTCCGATTTATTATATCGAATATAATAATCTTACGATTAATTCTAAATTAATCGTTCTCTCTCTTTATACAGTACTTTATCCAAGATAAAGTCTCTCCGAAATTAATCCAAGATTAATCGAGTTTGAATCATACGTCATCGGTGAATCTTCGGGAAGCGACCCAAGAGACCTCTAGATATGTTGGCAGTAAATCCGGTTGTCGAACTATCCGAACACGTACGTACCAAGTACTACGTTTTTTACCGATTTACAAGACAAGGTTAGCTTCTAGCAAAACGCCATGCCTACCCAATTCTCTAGAAATATTCTTACTGGAATATTAGATCTATAACAGGCGTAGCATACCGTAGTAATAGTGTATATCGATCCAGTATCGGATGATCACATGTAAGGCCTGGGGCTGGAGATGTGTCTGCCCCGTACGATACACATATCGGATATCAAGCAACCAGTCTCTTTGAATCGGATAATCCTGACCTAGTCATATTATCCCGATGGTTGCAACCATTATAGAGTACTAGTTCTGAATCCCTCGCGATCATCATCTCCATATGTCTGAAGTGATACTTCCATCTTGACACATCACACCCAATACACTACGATTCTCGATAAACCCAGAAGAGATGTACACACAGAACCCGTTAAAGCCCTGGACCACCAAAACTAAAGTTTACCGATTCGTCGTAAGTACTAGCGATGCAAATCTCAGGTTAAGATCATATGCACCTACCCTGAAGCGGACTCCCATAGACACGCAGACATACTACCAATGGGATTCCGCGGGGTCTATCCAGAGCGAAGCTGTTTTCCGTACCATCGGTAAAACACAACCTCCTACCGCACTTGCATAAGTATCCTATACTTAAATATATGAGAACTATGCCGTTGTGCCCTCACAACATGCACGAGTGCAGTACTAGTCTATTCCGCATTATCGATGTCCAATCTCGATAATACTACGACTAGGGATATTTAATGATTAAACCTTTATGGATTGATACTGTCTCATATCATCACAATCCGGAACTAATCATAGGGACTTTTACCATTTATATTCAAAGTAAATAAATTACAAAACGGTAAAAGGCAATTTCATTACTACATAGTTAATTTTGTACAATAATACAATATCATTTACAAAATAGTGACGCTATGGTCATTACTGTCTAACAGCCCACCAGATTTATAGGTCTGTGAGATGGGTTTGGATTTGGTCTATTAAATGTGTTTATGGAACTGACGTGGTCTGAAGACATTCTTTCAGGCTGGTAAGGAGGGAAAACTTCGTGACATGTTCATTTGAACTACAGATTTTGACATATGAATTCCTGCACGGTTGACATGATACAACTCTTCCTTGTTTCTAAAGCCTCAAATTTGTTAGACAGAAATACATACTTGGCAAGCAAAGGGTCATGGTCTTCCGTAAGGTTTAAACATAGCCTCTACAAGATGGTTACTGGTTTAAACAGATGGCTCTAGGTACCAATTGTATCCCTTGTGGTGTATTCTCTGCTATTGCTCTAGGTAATCTAGTGTATCTTCGAGATCTTTTTATTCCTTATTTGCCATTACACAATCATCTTCATACTTGTCTATCCTCGTGGGGTGTTAAACCTCTAGAAATGGGCAACTAACCTCCATGTTTCAAACCCGTGATGCGACAATATTTAACATCTCTTTAACCTCTCCCCCAACATTGGTAAAATGTTTCCTCTGACTCTCGGTGAATGTTGTGATTCTTTCTCTCTTTAAAGGAATTTGTCCTGTGAGGGGGAAAGAACTTTTTAAGAAACTACTCTTTGTAAATATCACATGTTCTAATAGAGCCTGACCTAAGGTTTTGTAGCCAAATTTGAGCTTTATCCTTTAAAGAAAAGGGAAAAAACTTTAACCGAATTATATTTATGCTAATAATTTTGGTATGTCCAAGTGTTACATAATTCTTCGAACTCTTTTAGGTGCTGTTAAGGGTTTTCTGATTCTAGACCATGGAATATGGGTAAAAGATTGATGAAACTTGATTTAAAATTGAAACGTGCTGCTTCTGGAGGAAAAATAATGCAAGATAGTGATCCTGACCTTATGGGATTCATGAATTGTCTGAGTGTCCTAGGGTGATTAGGATCTCTATGCTGAGACTCGTTTTCTTCCTGATCCTGAACTGGGTTTCAACTTGGGTATGTGGATTTTCAATTTGGTTTTCAGCCATTCTGACTAATAATGAGGGTGATGAAGACTATATTTTTAATCTGCCACTAGATGTTCAAGACCAGTGTTTCATGCAACTTAAAAAAACTATATATAAAAATATGAAATTGCAAATACAAACATAAAAATGAAATTAAACTAAAAAATGAAAAGAACAAATAAGGAAATACAGATGCAATGATTTAGATCTAAAAATGTCCTCTAACCCTCGTCAATTCCGATCTCAATTGAATTTCTCATTTATTTTTCTCAATGTCTTGAATTATGTTTTCCTGAAGCTTTATGGGAGCATCTCTATATGGGGATGGTTCGAAAAAATCTTTAATGAACAGCAAACACCTTTTAAGTTGATTTTTCTGTTTCCTGTAACCAAGAAAAATTAAGAACAAGGTCTCCCAATATGTGGGATTTCTGGGTACAAGGTTCATCAAAGATTAATCAGGACAGTTGGGTCTACACAAAAATAAGAAGAAATAAAGAAAAATAAGATGCAGAAATTAAATAAAAACAAGATAAAAGAAAATAGAGGAAAATGAAATAATTACAATGACTATTCTATCTCTACTAAATAATATTTCCCCGTCAACGGCAACAAAAACTTGACACGCTCGAAAAATGGTATTTTACTCCCAAGTATAAAAGTGTCGAAGTAATAAAATAACCCGGTGAGTCCGGGGTCGATCCACAGAGAAGGGATTTAGCAAAATAGAATAATGAACAGTACAGGGAAGAAACGTTTGATTTGTTGAAGTAGTTGGGGACTTTTAGATTAAAATACAATACTGGAATGAAATGCTAGAGTTAATGGATCCACTTTTAGTCTTTTAAACATTTAGAAATCTCGCTTTATTATAATTTACAAATTTTCATTGTTACCCACTTAATTTTTTCAGGAATTAATTATGCCAATAAAAAGAACCAGCCATAAAGGCGGTAATCATTTCTGTCAATAATTAGTCATACCAAGGTATTAAGCATGCCAAAAACATAAAACCAGCCATAAAAGCGGTGATACCATTTGTCTATAATAAGTCCTATCAAGGTACTTAATTATGACAAAATCGTAAAGAACCAGCCATAAAGGCGGTAGAAAGATAAAACCAGCCATAAAGGCGGTAGACAGATAAAACCAGCCATAAAGGCGGTAGACAGATAAATCCATCCATAAAGGCGGTAGAAAGATAAAACCAGCCATAAAGGCGGTAGAAAGATAAAACCAGCCATAAATGTGGTAGAAAGATTGTCAATAATTAATCTATATCTAAATCAAGTTTTAATCATTAGATATCAGTTTATTTATTATAATAGAAGCGAGATTAATCTATGTTTTCATTATAAAAGTTTCACTGTTACCCCAGCATAAAAGAAATTAGCTACTCATTTTGTAATAAAACATACTCGTACCTTTATTGCCGAAAGGAAAAGACATTACAAAAAGAAAAACTTTAAATAAACAAAGAAATCACCCTATCTCTAAGATTTACAGAGGAATCAGGAAAGAAAAGTATGAAAATTTATGATATTGGACGCTCATTATATAGGCAATTTTTGCCATGCGTCACGACGTGCACGTTCTTCTTGGGCGTCGCGACGTGCGTGCATGCTGGGACACGTGTCAAAGAAGGCTAATCCATGTTGGGGACACCTGTTGGTGAAGGCGCGGCGCTTTTATTTCATTAGGCGTGTTGCGACGTGCCGTAAGTTCCACGCGTCGCGACGCGAGTAGTGACATGATGGGACACGTGTTGAGGAAGGCGCGCGGTGCGACGTAAAATAAAGGCTATGTCGCGACGCAGAAGCTTATTTATGATTTTTGCCATTTTTCAGTTTGGTTTGTCCTGTCGAGCTTCCGAGTAGTATTTTACCTGACAAATAACTTAAAATAACACAGTAAAAACACTCAAAGCATGACAAAAATAATATTTCACAAATGTGCCAATTTAGAGAGATTAGTGAAAGTATAAGTGTAAAATTATTAACTTATCGTACAATAAATATGCACTTTTTAATGTTCATCACAAATAAAGTACCAAAAAACAACCATACTCCCATTGACCTTTTTATACACACATGATTCTTCTGTATTATTAAGGAAACCAGAAAAATCTATAACCTCATCGAATCGAAGATTCCAGCTCCGTGAAGCTTGTTTAAGTCTATAAATGTACTTCTTAAGCTTACAAACCATATCTAAGTCTTGGCTAGATGCAAAACCCTCCGGCTGTACCATATAGATTTCTTCATCAAGAAATCCATTCAAGAATGTTGTTTTGACATCCATTTTCCAAATCTCATAGTCATGGTAGGCAGCTATAGCCAATAAAATCCTAATAGACTTCAACATCGCTATTGGTGAAAAAGTTTCATCATCGTCATCACCTGGTCGCTGTGTAACTCTTTGCAACCAGGCGCGCCTGGAAAGTTTCAACACTTTCGTCAGGTCATCTCTTCCTTTTGTAAACCCATTTACAACCGACATGAACGATTCCTTAAGGAAGAGGAACCAAGTCCCAGACTTGATTCTGATGCATTGAGTCTAACTCTGATTTCATGGCTTCCTGCCACAGAATCGATGTCTAACATTGCTTCTTTGTAAGTCATAGGGTCAGCCTCTTCTACAAAGAACATATGAAGATCTTTGTCATGTATTAAAGACAAGCGATCAAGAGGTCTTATGACCCTATTCGACCTACAAAGTGTGTGTGTCAAAGATCTTTCACATTCTTGAACCTCATGTTCCTCTTGTGGTTCGTCGGTTATAGGGTGAACTTCATTAAGTTCAAATTGTCTATGATCTCCTACTTCTGCCAAAAATTCGATTTCTAGAAATTTTGCGAAGAGAGCTATGGATATTTTTCGACTTACAGAATCATAGAATAAATTTCCTTTGGTATTAGAAGAATACCAAACAAACCTAAATTTTTCCCTCGATGAAAAAGCTTATCCTGCTGTGCCACTCTAACGTACGCATGTCAGCCCCAAACCCAATATAATTAATGTTCGATTTCCTACCAGTCCATATCTGATATGGAGTCAAATGAACAGCTTTGGAAGGAACTCTGTTCAAAAGATGAACTGTAGTAAGAAGCGCATAGCCACACAGGTAATAAGGTAGATCTGTATAACTCAACATAGAACGAACCATATCCAATAAAGTTCGATTTATCCTTTCAGACACTCCATTGTGTTATCGAGTACTTGGAGGAGTATATTAAGCGAGAATCCCATTCTCTATTAAATAATCAGTGAACTCACCGCTCATATATTCACCACATCGATCTGATCATAGGCACTTGAGTAATTTTCCAGTTTGCTTTTCCACTTCGTTTCAGAAATCTTTGAACCTTTCAAAGTTTTTGATTTATATTTCATCAAATAAACATAAGCATACCACGACAAATCATCGGTAAATATAATGAAGTATGAATAGCCACAATGAGCAGTAAGACTAATGGGACCACATACATCAGAATGTACTAGTTCCAATAAGTCTGAGGCTCGATGTCCTGCACCGGTAAATGAGGCTTTTGTCATTTTACCCTGAATGGAAGATTCACAAGTCGGATAAGGCTCAATAGTGAGATTCTCAATCAAACAATTCCTAACAAACTGGGTAAGGCGTCGTACGCTAATATGACCTAACCTCATGTGCCATGGTTCAATATCATTGAAATTAGATCTATTTCGTTTATTAGTCCCAACGTTCATAAAAACCCTATATCTAATAAATAAAAGTGATATAATATTTGCCACACATTCAAGGATATGAAAATATAATAACCATTCTCATTTGACATTCAAGAATAGGAATATTATATTTATAATATAAATACAAAGAACGGTTCTTAATATTTACACAAAAACCCTATGTATCTAATAAATAAAAGTGATATAATATTTTCCACACATTCAAAGATAGGAAAATATAATAACCATTCTCCTTTGGACATTCAATGATAGGAATATTATATTTATCATATAAATACAAAGAACAGTCCTTAATATTTACACAAAAACCCTATGTATCTAATAAATAAAAGTGATATAATATTTGCCACACATACTGGCACAAAATAATAGGCATTTAACAAAACGCTCCCACTGGACAAGGGAATCTCATATACCCCAACTGCAACTGCATCCAAAGAGTCTCCACTCCCAAAACACAACTACATCGATCCAAATTTCAGCTTCCTACTTTCCTTCAGTTCTCTGCAACGAATTACAGATTTGAACAGGACAAGCAGAGTCTACAATCCAACTTGAAGAATTAGCTTCACAAACTAAAGAGATATCAATAACGGGAAAAATAATATACCTGAAGTAGAAGCTTTGTCTCTCTTTAACTGCGCAAGATATTCAGGACAATTACACTTTCAATGTCCAACTATAATATCCCCAATATGGGAATGTTACCGGCAAGTAACAGATCCCACTGTCGCCTAAGCTTCTAACCCAAACACTAGGACACTTGCTCTTAGCTTAATGCTATCCAATATTTTACTCAATCACACATGCAACTTAATAACTTAAATAAACTTAAAATCTAGGTCGTGAAACCAAGTAAATGCATAAATACATGTCTAAGAGTATATAAAGTATAGATAGAATATGTACATCATCAAATACATGTATGTGATATGAAAAAATGACATCCTAGAGATCTACATTCTACATGAACATAGATCTGGAATGATAGACCCGATGACTAGTGATTGCCAGCATAACCCTTGCCTCGAACTGGGTCTCCAAAAGCAGCATATGAATCACCAAAAGGAGAATCCTACAAAAGAATTGGGAAGTGGTGGGGGTGAGTCCTGAGGATCTCAGTGAGTGGAGCTACAAATAGGAAACTAAATCATATATCTGAGTAAAATCAATCATCCTTAAAGTACTCTTGAACACTTTGTTTGAAAATTGGTTCTTTTCTTAAAACTGAGAAAAGCCTTTTCTGAAAACTTTCTGTGAAGAATATCTCTGGTATTGTAGAAAACTTGACGCATGGGGGCGTTACGTATCGCCGCCCCCCATACGCCTAACTAGAGCTTGAAGTGAAAATCTATAATTTTGAGGCGTTACGTATCACCGTCCCCCAAAGTATGCCACTTCTATCCCTGAAACTAGTGGTCTTGGGGCATTACGTATCACCGTCCCCCAAGCCACTGAACTAGAGCCGGTAGTATTGATCCATGCTACTACCTGACCATGAAACTAGGGTCTAGGGGCGTTACATATCGCCATCCCCCTAGCCCTGAACTACGTGTGCACACGGTCTCTGTCCGTCAATTCCTTAAGTAAGAGTTGATGTGGGTTTTCCCCCATGCCTCGAAAAACATAACAATATTGCTTTTAAACTTTAAGACTTTCAAATCAAATCTTTCATAAAAGTAACTGATAATTTAATAAGGCTAACGCCCTAAGACTTTAAAATAAATCTGAAACAATAACAAGTGAATACAAATCGACTTTGAATGAAAAAAGCATCCACTCACAGATTTGAAGTCCGGTCAAGTTCCATTCACATCGCTGGGGACGAACGCGGCTCCTGATAAGTATCTATATGGGATACACAGGGTTAGAATCACAAATCATAAAATACGGTTCGAAAAAAAATTAAGTTCTTTAACCTAGTTGGATTACTCTCATAGAATATTTCTATCCCTTAAAAGTAATGTAAAATAAAATTTAGACCCTTCGTTACATGTCGCAACTTCTAAAAAAATTCTAGTTTTTGGGATCATGTCGCAACGCCAGTCCCATCCGTATCACGACGAGCCAGTATAAATCAGATGCACGTCTATGCCTCGTTCGCGTCGTGATGCGAGTTTGGCACGTCGTGACACGACACCGATTCCTGGGGCAGGTTTTTGCTCCTACCATGGTTATCCCCAAATCTCATTTCATGTCAACACCACAATCTCAACATATCATAACCATCATATTACACCCCCAATCACTCATTTCCAGTAAAATCTCATCATTCCTACTAAATGTTGTTGGACAAAATGACCCATAGCGTCACTATTTGCACAGATCATTGTGTTGTTGTAGCAAATTAACTATGTGACAAGGAAATTGCACTCTCATCATTTGTGATTAGATCACCAATAGATATATAAATGAAGAGAGGTCCCTATGATTAGTTCCTGGATTGAGATGATATGAGACAGTATCAGTCCACGAAGGATTAATCATTAAATATCCCTAGCCGTAGTATTATCGAGACTGGACATCGATAATGCGGAATAGGCTAGTATTGCACTTGTGTGCGTTGTGAGGGCACAACGGCATAGTTCTCATATATATAAGTATTGGATACTTATGCAAGTGCGATAGGAGGTCGTGTTTCACCGATGGTACGGGGAACAGCTTCGCTCTGGATAGACCCCTCGGAATCCCATTGGTATTATGACTATGTGTCTATGGGAGGCCGAAATCAAGGTAGGTGTGTATGGTCTTAACCTGAGACTTACATCGCTAATACTTACGATAATCGATAGACTTTGGTCTTGGTGGTAGGGGACTTAAACGGGTTCTGTGTACACCACTTCTGGGTTTATCAGAGAGTCATAGTGTATTGGGTGTGATGTCAAGACGGAAGTGTCACTTCAGTCATATTGGAGTTGATGTCACGCAGGATACGGTACTAGTGCTCTTGAGTGTTGCGCACCAATCGGGATATTGTGACCAGGTCATGTATATTCGATTATAGAGACTATGTTACCAGACATCCGATATGTGCTTCGGACGGGGTAGACACTTATCCAGCCCCAGCCCTAGCACGTGATTATCCGATACTGGACCGATATGCACAATACTACGGTATACTACGCTTGATACAGATCTATATATTCCTGTAAGAATATTTCTGGAGAATTGGGTAGGCATGGCGCTTTGCTAGAAGCAACCTTGTCTTGTAAATCGTATAAACGTAGTACGAGGTACTTACGTGTTCGGACAGTCCGACGATCGTATTTACTACCAACATATCCGGAGATCTCATGGGTCGCTTCCTGAAGATTCACCGATGACGTATGACTCGCACTTTGATTAATCTGGGATTAATTAGAAGAGAGAGATAGAATTAATCTGGGATTAATTCGATGAGAGAGAAAATTAATCTGGGATTATTTGCGGAGATATTTTATCTGGGATAAAATATTAATTAAAGAGAGAGAACGATTAATTTGGAATTAATCGATAAATTAATATATTCGATATAATCGAGATTGAGATTTCGATTTCGACGCGGAATTAAAATTATATTTTAATTCGGGCGAACGAATTAATTTAGAATTAATTTGTTAGCGACGTGAATAGTGAATTCGCTAGGCGTAATCACTTAATTACGCGACGGAAAATTCGTTAATTTGGAATTAGCGAACCCGAGCCCGAGAGTGATTGCGAGCGCATTCGCATTTCGAATTCGAGCGCGGCACGCGAGTCACATCAAGCGTCAAATCGTTAGTCGCGTCAATTGTCAAATCAATTGTCACTTTGAGTGATGTGACTTGACAACATGTCACTTTATTAAAGTGATGTGATGTGACTTAAAGTAAAAGTTAAATGATGAAAGCCTTTTGCTTTTTTGACTTTTGTACTTGGTAAATGAAAAGGCTTTTGTATTTGATTTTATTTTGGAAATAAAAATAAATATAAGTAAAAACCATTTGCCTTCTCTCTCTCATCTTTCACGGTTTCACGTGAACTTCCTCTCCCTCTCTTTTTCTCTTCTTCTCCCTCACGGTTTTGGAAACCGATTCTTGTTCTTCAAAATTCTGTTCCTCCACCGAATTTTTGAGAAGCAAATCTAAGAAGATGATTAGTGCTAGCACACTCTAGGAGGCATACATAGGTGATAGGGAAGTGATTCTTTGAGCTTGGAAAGCTTGAAGCTTGGAGCTTCAATGGAGTCCATGCATGGCCGAACATGGAGGAAGCCGAACCAGTCACCACCGTGCGTTCACTGCAGTTCCAGAAGCCATTGCCGAGCTTGGAGGGAGGCAAAATCGCACCTTGTTCTTCATTTCATCAAAACCGTTCAATGTGAGTTATGTTTCCGCCTTACTCCTTTGTTGTGTTCATACTCGGTTTTTATGCATGATTTGTTGATCTTGGGACTTGATTTAACTCCAACAAATGTTCCAACTAGAATGTGATAACTAAAATTCACCTAAACATAGGCTTCTCAATCAAATAATCATCAATCAACATATGACTACTAATCAACAACATACTAACCATCATCAAGCCATTACAACTCAAAACATCAAGATTTGAGTCATTTGTTGCTTACCTTAATTCAATCTTCTTTTCCCTCAATAATGCCATTTGATCCACTTTTTCTTTCTTATTAGTTTAGCTTGAATGGATTACCTTGTTAGTTTATAGAAAATTGCGATGAAAATACAAACCTCCATTGTCTCTTTTTCTTCCAACCCATGACCAAACAAGAAAAGAGAAAAAAATTTCTTTTTAAATCCCTCACCAATTGCTTAATAAGGTTGTAGAGAGGCCTAAGACATTATTTATTTTATTCATCTTCTTTTTAAATTGTTGGGCCTTGGGCTACTCTTATCTTATTTTCTTTTTAATTTTTGTTGGCCCATGTAGAAAATCAAAAGAAAATTGGGCTTAGAATTAAGTAAATGTTTGTTGTCCCTAAATCGATCCGAAAATTTTTTACTGGTTCGGAAAAGAAAACCTCATGCGTCCCTAGCCGAACAAAAATATTAGGGGTCGTTACACCAACCTTGCTACAGTGGTGGCTTGTGTCTTCGACAATTCTCTTGGGTTTCGATTTCGCTATCTTACCCTAAGGAGCGATATTTTTGCCTTTCTTCTTCTTTCATTTGCCTTTCTTTTGAGAAAAGGTAAAAAGAGAAGTAGATTTCTGATGGTGAGTCGACACTCCCTTCTTAAGTTCTTTATCAGCAGTTAGCAGTATCCTATGCAACTCACTGTAAGAACAATGAATCCAATGCATATTAAAATTCAGCACAAATTGACGAAATGAGCTCGGGAGCGAGCCTAGTATCAAACTATGCCCAATAGTATCATTGAGTGGAAAGTTGTATCGCCTCAATTGATCAATCAAATTAATTATATGAAGTACATACGAGCTGACTCATTGAACCTCATCCAGTCTTGAGTGAATAAGTTCCACCACCACTCTATGAACCGTGATTTGCTTTTGATTCATGAACAGCTCCCTAAGCCGAGTGATTATGCTATAGGCATCAGGCATATCAATATATTGCCTCTTCAGCTCCCGAGTCAAAGAACCAATGATGTATGATCTAAACTTTAGGTCATCATCTTTCCATTTCTGTAAGGTTTTGTGCTCCTCGGGTGTTGAATCAGGTGGTGTAGCTAAAGGTATCGGTCCATCCAAGACATAACATAACCTCTCGGATTTGAGGAAAATCCTCAAATCCATTTCCCAGTTAGTAAAATTTTTGGGCCCTTTTAGCTTATTTGTATCAAGCATATGAGCTAAAGGATTGGAAGACGAAGAGCCGACCATCGAAAATCTATCATATAGATAGCGAAAGAAAAAATTAGCAGATTATACAGTTTCATACAATATCAAATAAAACATCAAGTAAATCATGGATTTTTTAATTTAAAAGATGCCCTCCCACTGAATCATGCAATAATGTAATCCCTAAATAAAAAGAAATAAAATTATCAAATTAACTTCTACAAAAGGAAGTAGATCCCATAAATATATTTTGGCTCACTACTTTGACACGTTCTTGCCTACGTATATTCATTTGGTAGAAAACCATTGTCAATCACAAAAAGTGAATTATAATTTTCAGTCCTGATCGTTTCTCGTTGTGATAGCTTTGGCATGTTCAGAATGAGGAGTTTTCAAGGTTTAACTTGTCAATGATAAACTTAAAATATTCATGTAGTCCTGACAGCTTTGGCACATTCAGGATTTCCATTTTCAATTAAATTTATCTATATCTAAATATAATCGGTATAAATAAATTCTCATCGACTACATTCTCACAGCTTTGGCACGTTCTTGAATATAGCCTTAGAACTTTATTTACATCCGTATTGAAAAGGCAGACCAAGGAAAAAGCATACACAAATACAAATTACTTTAAAGCCTTATTAATAGGGAATTTTCCGCTAAACTGTCAAATAGATTAGTCAGATCCAATCTTAGAATACATGCATCTACGGAAATAAGTACAAGATTACATATCAAATATCAAGCTAGAATCATTTCATGGATTAAGAATCAGACTGGCTTTGATACCATTTGTTGGCGTATTTATGGTTTTGTCGGGTTTCGCAGCCGAAGGCAAAAAATTGAATTTTTCAAATTTCAAAAATTTTCTTTAGACTATTAAAATAAAATATTTATTTTAATATCGAATCCCAAATCAAATTTGGAAATGTCCAAATTACCCCATTACCGAAAATTGCCTAAAATACAAACTTTTTGTATTTTGATCATTTTAGTCCAAAAGTGTCAATTACACAATTAAGTATTTCCAAAACACAACCAAAATGATTAGTATACATCTAATATACCCAATTGCATCCATAGAATGAAAAGCCTCAATTTAGCATTAGGCATAAACCCTAGAAATTTCAATTAATCATTAGCTTTCAATAGAATAATCTATCCAATATTCTTAAAGTCTCACCACATCCAAAAATACTCAAGAACAATTCTAGGATTCCATAAAGTGGAATAGAAACTCTAGAATGGCAACCTAAATTTCCTAGAGAAAAATTGAACTATAATAATCATTATTCAGCTCAAAGTCACACATGCATATAAATTTCCCAACAAGCATCCAACAAGCAAAACCCAAATTCAGGAGAAGAGAAAATCAAAACTACATCACATGTATTCAACTAAAGTAATTGAAATAATTTCCCACTTAAAAGAAACTTACCTTAAATTTGTAAATCTTTAAGCTTAAACTTGAGTTTTGATCTCACCAATGTTCTCTTTTTAGGGTTTTCTTTTGGTATTCTTGTTATTAACAATTGGAGAAGAAAATGGGACAATCCCCTTTTAATATGCCATGGTCGAAATTGGCCATCCAAGGGAGAGAGAAAAAATAATAATTTATTTTGAAATAATTTCAAGAAAAAATATATCATTCCACTCACACCAAATAAATCCACATGTCACCATTTAAATATATAACACATGTCAAATACTTATAAGACATATACTTATATATTTAAAATATATTTATTTAAATAATTAATTAATTAATATTTTAATCAATTAATTCATTTAATTAAACATATAATGTATTTTTACATGTACAATAAATGATAAAATACTTCCATGGTTAACATATGTTTCATATTCATTTGGTAATTAATTAATGCATATCTTATCAAATTATGTATCTAATACACATACGTATTAATTTAGAAAATTACTGAATGTCCCCGCATGTGTAATTTTCGTTTAACCATTAAACGATTTCTGAATAGTCAATATTATTCGTTTTAAGTCGTCCTAGTACTCTACGAGTATTTTTGATTATGGGAGACTCTCTAAGTTCAGGCATATCCGTCACCGAATCCAATCCCGTGTCCATAATTTACCCACTCATAAATTATGATGACCACATATATTCTCGATGAACCATACAAGTCGAGATCTTCGCATAAGTATAATTCTTCTGTCATAGGTATCCGGATAAATACCAGAGACATAGATATAATCATCAAATCTCATAAGGTATAATCATGTCGACGTATTGATTCGTGATTTCTCAATAACACTTAGAACTCATTTCCGAGTGTACCATGTGATGTGATCCATAATAAGCTCAGTTTGTTGGGCCAGGTTAACTTGAAGTTGTGGCTGATTGCATGGCTTGGTCATATTGATGTATTTGGGTCATTTTGGTGGATTTGGAAGATTCCTTGGGTTCTCGAGTTTGGTACTTGCATGAGACTTTATGTGAAGGCTTTATTATGTCTAAGTCAAGATTGGAATGGGTATTGGACGTGCATGGGCTGGCTTGATTGATTTTGGGCTTAATTCCCGAATGGTGCATTTGTAGTGGTGGGATTTGCGTAGTGTTAGTATTTTGGCTGTAACTTTCTCATCCGATGTCCGATTTTCGTGATTCAAGTTGCATTGGAAATAAGACTCATGGAGCTACAACTTTGTAGTTTACGTCAAACACTAATACAGAATCCTTCATGGTCCAATTGCGGATGCAAGTTATCCCTACAGCTTTTGTGTTATATTTTTTTAAGGTTATGTAATGTTTAAGTGCTGGGCTGAACTTTAATTAAATTATAAAGCCCATGTACGAAAATTTGAAGGATTTTAAGTGTTATTTGGTTTTATTTTGCTAAGGTTTTATTATGTTTAAGTAGAATTAGGGTTAGCCACCTATTGAAATGGGGATTATCCATCATCATAAAAAAATCCATCTTTTAATAAAAATCACTATTATCTTGAGACTTGAGTAACCCTCAAATTTTCTCATTGATTTTGGCTTATCAATGGCTTACTAACCCTTTGTGGCGCCCCCTTAGCACTATTGGTTTCTGTTGCTTGCTCTTCAGAGGTTTAGCGTTTTGATTCTGTTATGCCTTGGCTTTCTTGGGTACGATTTCAATCTTTTGTGGGTTTGCTTGGCTTTGTTCCATGCAGGTTTTCATCAGCATGGCCATGGATTTGGTAAATCACAATATCATGAAGTGGACACCTAAATCTTATACGTAGGACTGACGGATCCTCTCTGGATACAACACTGAATATCATTAGCATCAGTCCACACCCAACGAACAGGCGGAGTTCTAACCTAAAAAGGTCAAAGACGTGACCGCCATCAAAGTTTGGAAAATAACTCATATATCCACCGTGGTATCTCAAGTCAAAGGATCACTATGCTACTCAACTCGAGAAGATTCCTATTGACACAAGCGTACCATCTATTAGGAATCTTCTGTGAGTCATTCAGGGCTCATCCGCTATGAACACCTACATATCTATACGAGTCTCCATAGACTCATGGCTCACTGAGATAAACAAGCGGAATCTAATATTACGATATACAACACGTACTGGTCTCCCGGGTTTACTTACGGACCAAGAATGTAAATCTTGACTAGGAACAGTTTAAGAATGATATTGTTATAACATTTCTCATTGTCAATAGCGATGCTTTTGTAATTACGTTATAACTTAATCTTTCATTGATCTTGTACGTCTTTACCGTTTAAAAGATAATATATTGATGAAACTGTATATTTTATTCATAACAAAATATTATTCATACACGTATTTACAGGAAAATACTGTTAGACATTGTGTCCCATTGCGTCACTGTTTGTAAATGATATTGTATTATTGTACAAAATTAACTATGTAATAATGAAATTGCCTTTTGCCATTTTGTAAATATTATTTACTTTGATATATAAATGGCGAAAGTCCATATGATTAGTACTGGATTGAGATGATATGAGACAGTATCAATCCATAAAGGTTTAATCATTAAATATCCATAGCCGTAGTATTATCGAGACTGGACATCGATAATGCGGAATAGACTAGTATTGCGCTTGTGCACGTTGTGAGGGCACAATGGCATAGTTCTCATATATTTAAGTATTGGATACTTATGCAAGTGCGATAGGAGGTTGTGTTTTACCGATGGTACGGAAAACAGCTTCGCTCTGGATAGACCCCGCGGAATCCCATTGGTAGTATGTCTAGGTGTCTATGGGAGGCCGCATCAGGGTAGGTGTATATGGTCTTAACCTGAGACTTACATCGCTAGTACTTGCGACAATCGGTAAACTTTGGTTTTGGTGGTTGGGGACCTTAACCGGTTCTGTGTACACCTCTTCTGGGTTTATCGAGAATCGTAGTGTACTGGATGTGATGTCAAGATGGAAGTATCGCTTCAGACATATGGAGGTGATGATCACGCAGGACACAGAACTAGTACTCTATAAAAGGTTGCAACCGTCGGGACAATATATCTAGGTCAGGATTGTCCGATTTAAAGAGACTAGTTGCTTGATGTCCGATATATGTTTCGTACGGGGCAGACACATCTCCAGCCCCAGGCCTAGCATGTGATCATCCGATACTGGATCGATGTACGCAATACTACGGTATACTACGCTTGATATAGATCTTATATTCCTATAAGAATATTTCTGGAGAATTGGGTAGGCATGGCGCTTTGCTAGAAGCCAACCTTGTCTTGTGAATCGGTAAGAACGTAGTACGAGGTACGTGCGTGTTCGGATTATCCGACGACCGTATTTACTGCCAACATATCCGGAGATCTATTGGGTCGCTTCCCGAAGATTCACCTATGATATTTGATTCGAACTTAATTAATCTTGGATTAATTGCGGAGAAACTTTATCTCGGATAAAGTGCCTTATTTAGAGAGAGAGAACGATTAATTTGGAATTAATCAGTAAAATTATTATATTCGATATAATAATTGAAATTCGATTTCGACGCGAAATTAAAATTAGATTTTAATTCGGGCATACGAGTTAATTTAGAATTAATTCGTTAGCGACGTAAATAATAATTTCGCTAGGCGCGATTATTTATTTAAATTCGATTTAATTAACGTCGCGACGCAAGTTCGGTATTTCGGAAATATCGAACCCGAACGCGTGAGTGCACGTGGGCCCGCTTTCATTTGGAAACGTGTGGGGCCCACATGACACATGTCATTATATGTATTATTTTATTGATAATGCATTGCATGGTGATAGTGTATAATGCACTCAATTGTTATGCATGGAATTTGAGTGTTTGACACTCTAAGCCTTTGCATGGTTTGTGTCATAGATTTATTATTATTTAATAAATATTATGGCATAAATATAAATTGATTTTTGGTATCAAAAAATTAACATGAAAAATCTCTATTCTCTCTCTCACATTGCCGAAAACTGCATGCAGTTTTTTGGTCTTCATCTTCTTCATTTTGGTTGCCAAAAAGCTTGAAGATAGTGTGGTTGTTTGGAACATCTTCTCACATGCAAGGCTAGCACCTTCAAGGGATCAAAAGAGGTGATAGGGAAACCATCATAGAGCAAGGAATTCACAAAGCTTGGAGCTTTCCACCTTCTTCTCCTCTTGGCCGAATCAATCAACACTTGGAGCTTCCATTTTGGTTTGATTTTCTTCATCAACAAAGCATTGTAAGTATGATTCCGCCATACTTCAAAGTTAAATATATATTCATTTATTGTATTTCAAATGCTTAATCTTTCCTTGGGACATATTATAGAAACCAACAATGGTATCATGGAGCCATGGTTAAGCATGAAATACTTTAGGTTAAAATTTGACAAAATTGGTTGAAGCATGTTCTTGTGAAATTTGATGAATGAGTATGCTTGCATGTATATAGAATGATGTTACATGGAATCAATTTTATGAAAAATGCATTGGATGATTTTTCCCAAAAAATTTAACCTTGGCCGAATGGTATGTTGAAATTGATTGAAGCATGTTCTTGTGAAATTTGATGAATAAGAATGCTTGCATGTATATAGAATGATGTTACATGGAATCAATTTTATGAAAAATGCATTGGATGATTTTTCCCCAAAAATTCAACCTTGGCCGAATGGTATGATAAAATTGGTTGAAGCATGTTCTTGTGAAATTTGATGAATAAGATGCTTACATGTATATAATGATGTTACATGGAATCAATTTTATGAAAAATGCATTGGATGATTTTTCCCCAAATTCATGCCTTGGCCGAATGTGTTGCTACTTGGAGTGGATTGGAATTTTTTTGTGTTTAAGATCATTGGATGACTTAGAACGTGTACGGGACGTAGATTAGTAATTCAATCGGATTGAAAAACAAATCGACACAAAAAAACTCACCTTGGCCGAATGTACAAGGACATGAAAAGGAGTTGATTTTTTTGTTAAAATTAATGTTGGACATTTATTTTGAACAATACATGATTAATAAATTAAATGGGTATTTTTGAAATATTTGGTTTAATGTTTTAATCTTGGTATTACACTTTAATTAATTGGACTTTAATGTTTGGAATATTAAAAATTAATTAATGGGCTTTAATAATTTAATTGGGCCTTATGGGCTTAAAATTGGTTTTATGGCATTTAAGGGTGATTCCTTATTTGGGCTTGGTAATTGGGTTTGACCCATATGACCAAAGCCCAAGCCTTAATAAATCAATTGAAAGCCCATTTGACTTGAATTAAATTAAACATTGGATGTTAGTTGGGCTTTGAGGCCCAATAAGTTAGATTTAGAATCTAAGTCTTTAAGCAC
>SKCR01049287.1:0-39376 GCA_019454045.1 Zanthoxylum bungeanum
AACACGGCCCATAACTTTCTCCAAAACAAAGACATAATAATTTTTAAGATATGATTATATTTCATGACTGCACATGTGGGTGAGCTTTATTGCCATCTAATTAATATTATGATAATTTTTGAACCTATTATGAAATTAACAAGACATTTGTATATATTATATAGTTTCATAATAATTCTTTTTTTTCTTTTTTCATTAAATAAAAATTCCATTAATACACAACAATACAGTAATTAAAATATCTGTAAAAAGTAACATGATTCATAACAAATTATTCAGTAAGCTCAATCCTCAAGCTATTACTCACTCACCATTAATTTTTCTGATTGATACAATGATGAAACAATCCTTATAACAATTTTTTGTAAATATTAAACAGAAATGTAGGTTTGTCCACAAAATCAACTCACCAAAATTTATTAATTTCATGTTAAATTATGAAGCTAGAAAACAGCATGATACCTATCATATTAATATATAAAATGGGTAGATGATTTTTTTTAATCACTTGCTTAGTTGGTCTGTCTTCATCATTAAAGGTGACCATTATTAAAATTAGTAAGCATTTCCACAAATTATAATTTTTTTTCTTTTGGGTAATTGGGACTGTCAATTGCCAACTTTGGTTAAAATTTTAATATATAGAATTGAATTAAATGAGCAATAAAATAAAGTATGAAAAGGGGAGTATAGGACCACCAATAACCCTTAATTTTGTTGCCTTGCTTGCTTATGTGACAATATAAACTTAAATAAAATTATGTCTTCGAGAAGATTCCATAATTCTACAAGTAGGTCTTCTTTATCCATAGACAATGTCAATTGGTTGTTGGAAATAGCACTCTAAATTAATGAATAATTTTATATAGTAACTTAATTATTTAGGTCTTGTTTAACG
Source organism: Zanthoxylum bungeanum (assembly GCA_019454045.1). Lineage (NCBI taxonomy): Eukaryota > Viridiplantae > Streptophyta > Magnoliopsida > Sapindales > Rutaceae > Zanthoxylum > Zanthoxylum bungeanum. The sequence goes on from SKCR01049287.1 coordinate 899, forward strand.
TAACCATAATTTTAATTCCACATGTCAAAATGTAAAAACCATAAAATTTACTAGATTACAGCACATAATTTGTAAAATTAAAGAAGCCAATAAAGGGTTTATAATTTAAAAAAAAATCATAAAATTATGTAAGAATATGAAAAGATAAATTTCAAATTCTCATAAAATATGAAATTTCTATTTAATTTGGACCATCTTAAAATTATCTTTGGTTCTGTCACTATATACATATATTTATGATATATGTATAAATAACTTGATAATAATTTTGTCACTAAAGACTTAATCGAGTGCTTCTTAAACAGTTTTATTTGTATTGTCATTCATATTCAAATCTTTAGAAATAAAGAGATAAAAAATGAATTCCAACTTTGCCGAAATTATGTTATTTTATTAAACGAAAATATTAGACACATGTAAATTATACGGATATATACACAGATGTTTATGTAATTAGACAATCATCATAAAACTAAAGTGATGTTGCAGTGGTTTATATATATATATATATAAATGCTCTTATTGAAGTATGAAACGCCTAAAAGTCGTTGGATTTAAACAAATAAAATGAAGCAGCAGTAGCATGGCGTCCACTTTCTAATCCCCCGCAAGACCAGCCACTTTATCCAAAAAGTAGAGAAAAATAAACATTAATGGTTACGCTAGTTGCTTGTTTTTTAAATATATCAATATATTTATTTTTGAAAATTAAATTATCCGATTCAAATTTAAGTAAAATAAATAAAATCCATAATTGTCACATGTTCTTACAAAAAATACATTATTAAACTTAAATTCAGGATTTAACAATTAAATTTCAAATTTTTTACTGCAAAGCCACTACCCTTAGAAGCTGAGGATCAATACGCCCCCATAAAATTTGTGTCAAAAGTTTCCATTAAGGAAAAACACCAATTGCTCATTATTATTTTTGTCAATTTTGGTTTTAAGAAATTACTTGGAAAATTAAATATTAAAAACTTGAATTTGTATTGGTATCAATGTATTAGAAAGAGTCAAAAACATGTGTTGTTGCCTTTATTTTTTTTGAATTAATTTTAAGAATTCCAATCTACCCTAAAAGATGATAATTAAAAAATCTAATACCCTTTTGTATTCTTCTTATCAACTCTACCTAATTTTTATTCTACAAATTATTTTATTTAACCACTATGATATGCCCGGCCACCGTCAAATAATCCATTTCAGGTTTAAGTATAACATGTAAAATCTCCAATTGTCCCAGACTCTTACAAGAAACGCACTCAATGAATTTAAACACATAATTTTATCATGAACCCCACACTATCAAACCACACCCTTAAATACTTTTAAATGCAAATTTCATTGGATCATAAACGAAAGAAAATTTCCACCAAACAAAAGATACATGACAATATACCCCTTCATTATAAATCTTTGACAAGACATATACCGAAATCATGAATTGATTAAAACAATCCACCCCAATACAATACAATTATTACATTAATTTACACAAATATTATTTTGATCATCATTTAATTTGGGGCTGTATTGCTGCTTAATAATTATAAACAAACAACCATAAGATTCAATAAAGCAAATGTGACCCGAGATAATAATAATATTAATATTAGAAAAAAAATAATTCACGTAATTTTCACGTAAGAGAAGCCCATCATTATTAATGATAGCCTTTTTCTAGAAAATGAAACTGTTCTTAAATCTTACATGGCTTCACTAATTTTCATTTACTTATTTCTATTGTTTTCTATCTGTTTCATTTAAAAATTTATTAAAATATATTTTATCAATTAATAAAAATTATAATTTATTAATTAATTAGATACTTTTTTTTAGTCATTTGCTAAAATAAAGAACATCTATTATTTTTATGAAAATTAAATTTTACCATCACTAAATCAATATTCTGATTATGTCACATGTTTTTTTTTTTTTGAAATGATTATAATGTTTATTGAGAGTATATAACCCTAAAATTTATCGAACATTATCAAGTAGAAAAATATATACTTTATATTTATTTATTTATTTTATATTACCACTTGTTTTGTGATTATATTTTCACAGGTCTTAAATGACCCGAAAAGATTCTTGTTCAGTTCTGACAACATTAATTAGAAGATTTTATAGAGTCGAAATAATTAGAGAATCTACACCGACAGTAACTAAATGTTTTTGTTTTTTGTTTTTGTTTTGTTGAAATAATAATTAATAAGTGAAGATTAAAATGAAAAAGCAACAAACAAACAAAACGTGCGAAGCAAAAGCAAAAGCAAAAGCACACAATGTGAATGATGAAAATGATTTGTATTTGATGTGTGTTGACTTTACCTCCAACGGCACTCACAATCCCAAATCCAATCCAACAATTCACAAATTATGAATTTTTAACGTTACAACGTTTCTTCAAGTTGAAGTTTCGAAATACAATTGAAATCATCAATGTCTGCATTCTCTCTCTCTTTAATTAATTAATTAATTTAATATGATGTGATATCACTGATCAATTATGTGGAATTATATTAAATATAAGTATAATTTATTTAATTGTTTATTTTTATTTTAGCACGCACGATACATATTATTGAATTTATATGAATGACGTTGAATATGTATTTTTTTTTCTCAATAATCAACTATAGAATGCACGTCTCACGACTTGACCCATTGATTTTTGGGCTAAAAAATAATTTATATTTATCTAACCTTACTTGAAAAAAAAAACAAAAAAAAAAAAAAACAAACCACGGGGTGCACCCATTTTAATTAATTAATATATTATTTTGTTAAATGCGGTGTTGGATTTTAGCAATCTTGGAAGTTGGATGTCTTAATGGGCCTTTGAAAGTGCTGAGTCTGGGCTTCCTTTTGTAACGAGGCCAGTTTATTGAAATGATAAACACACTTTTACTTTATTTACTTATTTCTTTTATTTTTTATTTTTTAATTTTTTTATAATTTTCCATTTAATTAAAATTATCAAAAAATAAAAACAATTCTAATTTAAATTATGCATAATTTCGTTTTTCTGTATTCATATCATAAATTCGGTTAACACGTGTCTATAAATATATGCATGTATGTATGTATATGTATATGTGTACGTGTATGTGTACGTGTATGTGTATGTGTATGTGTATGTATATGTTTTTTTTTTTGAAATCGTTGGAAACCTCACCGCCAAACCACCATTTCGGGTTTAAGCAGAGCATGTAAAATCCCATGTTGTCTCAGATTCTTACAAAAAAACGTACTCTCTGGATTCAAACTCAAGACCTGAGTCAGACCCTGAACCCTACACCATTTTCAGAAATAAACGAAATAAATAATAAAACTGAATCAAAATAAATGAAAAAATAAATATCTTTATTCCATTTGGAAGACTAATCCACTTCAATATCCAACTATGACTCTCTTTGATATTGTGGTTTGACATGTGGTGAGGTGACAAAACTGTATTTTGGTCAAAATATAATTTTTAAGTGTTTAGTTAATGATAAAAAATTACGTTACCTAATCATGATTTCTTTTAAAAACTGAGTTTTACAAAAGCTAAATTTTTTAACTTTTACCCACCACCAAAATATTATAAAACCACATCGTAATTATTATTTTTAATATAAAATAAAATTACATAACACTATTTATAAATAACCGTTTGTTCACCATATTTTTTTAATCAGAACACCAAACAGAGCTTATAAATTTCAGTTCTTCACATTAACCAATTTCACCTGATCAATTATCCAATGAATTTCATATTTCAACAAGTTAGAACAAACTCTTTGGATATGGTAAAATGAAATTGATTAATGAAGTTATACACTTCACAAGAGAGGAAACTAAGATCAATGATATAAAAACTAGAAATAAAAAGTCATAGGGCATGACATAAGACATTGATCCAAAGGGAATATATATATATAGATAGCTCATCTGATACAAAGATCCTTAAGGGCAAATAGAAGATTAATCAAAACTTATTTTTTAATTAAGATATTAGGAAAGAATGGTCCATGCATAACTATTTCAAAAATAAAAAATCCCAAACTTGCTATATCATTTTGAAAGTCAAGGCTCAAGAGTGGCGGACAAGAAAGGGGAATGTATTTTTTTTTTAATTTAAATTTTGAATTATGTCCGTTTTATTTTATACATCATTGATAAGTCAATTTGCAAGTTCACAGTTCTTTCTTTCATGTTTATCACCTCCAAATCTCTAGAAATGAACTCCATATGATTTATAAGATTAGGGGTGGCCACCGATCTGGTTCGGTTCTGAATCGGAACCGAACCGGCCCGTTCCCGGTTCCACAAGTGTGGAACCGGAATCGGAACCGAATCGAACGGTTCCGGTTCGGGTCCGGTTTTTTTTTTTTTTTTATTTAATAATGATTTTTTTTAAAAAAAAAAATTTTAAACGGTTCCACTGTTGAACCATTGGAACCAAACGGTTCCAACAGTTCCGGTTCGAACCGCTGGAATCGAACGGTTCCAGCGGTTCGATTTCGGTTCGATTAGGGGGAATCTTAACCGAACCGAAATCTTACAGTTCTGATTCCGATTCGGAACCGGAATCATGGCCGGATCTATATAAGATCATGTGCATTTTATTCCCTTTTGAACAAAAGTTTAGTTATTGTAATATTTTCTGATCTTAATACATGTTTTGGATAGAAAAAAAATATGACCGAGACAAAATCAAGATAAAATTGGAATAAAATTATCATTAAAAAAGACGTTGTTTTGATGATTAAAAAAAAACTAAACGATGTTATTTTAGTAGCGATTCTATCTATGTTTATAAATGAAAACAATATCATATAGAAGTTCTTCTGCCCTCGTATATATAACACTTGCAGCTCTAATATATCATGTGTCCTACAAGGGACTTTTCTTCAAATTTACTTGTTTGCACGTCTCTTACTATCTTATTTAATATTTGGATATATTTTCTTTAAAAATTATATATAAAAAAAAAAAACACTTTTCCATACATTTAATTATTTATTAATTTCGTCATTGGAGGTTCACTCAGGTTTCAACTCACAAGTGTAAGGTTTCCCACGTGGCAGAATTGAATTGGCCGACTGAGGGCAAGCAATTCTATGAAATGAATATTAAAATAATTATCAATAAGTACCCCGAATTTGTCAAAAATAGTTGAACAAGCAATAAGAAAACGTAAGGATCGATGAGTGAGTTCTCAAAGAAAGAAGGAAAGCGTGGTAGAGTCGTAGAGATATAAAAAGATTTTGTTGGTAATCTTTGTTAAGAAAATTAAAATCAAGGAATTAATCAGTTTTAATTAATTAACACAATTAACAAAAAAATCAAATGGTATACTTTTGGACTTTGAATATTAACTCCACTTGCGCTTGTGGCACATAATAGAAGTTTCCAAGTTTATGTGTGATCTTTTATATATATATATATATATATATATATATATATATATACACACATAAAGTCCGGTTGAATATGCATACACATCCGGTAGTATATAATAATATCCTATTGTTAATAGAAAATAAATTCCTCACAAGGACGAAAAGGCTGAAAGAATTAAATGACGAAAACGAATGACGTATCTAAGGACGAAAAGACATGACATCATTCTGGGGGGACGAAGAATGATTCGGTCCAAAAAGGCTCAACCCAAAACGATTCGAAGACTGGGAAGAGAATCGTGAAGAATAAAAGAAACACTTCCAGAGCGGTTGGCCAATTGCACACATGATCGACAATTATGGCACAAACTGGCGGTGACCTCTACGATCTAGCAAGTTACCAAACAGTTGCACGCACGATCTAGCAGTTGCACACATGATCTAACAGTTGCACGCATGATCCAACAATTACATGTGAGCAGAGGATGTGAGGGGTTAGCGGCGAAACCGTTCGAGCGTTTGATAAAGCCATGCAGTATAAAAGGCTCAAGCATAGCAAGAAAAAAGAGGAGGAAAAAATGAAGACTCAAAATGAGCAAGTAGTTTAATTTCTTAGCTTTGTAATCTTTAGAACTGTAATCTGTGTGCTTGTGCCCCTTGGAGGCATTTTCTTGGAATCAATCACCCCTTTTCTGGGACTGTGTCTCAGGAGGTTTGAACCTTACAAGCGTATTGACAAAAATTGTGCAAACAGTTTTTTGGCGACCACAGTGGAAGACTTTGGTATAAGAAGTTAAGATGCCTCCGGAAAAGAATGCTCAGACTAGTTCAAGTACAGAGGAAAGAGGATTGGAGCAAACCAATCAACCTCACGTTCCAACGGTAGTTGGCCATTTTGAGGGTTAAGCAGAAACAAGTCGTTATGACACTATGAGAGAGTTCAATCCTAACGTAATGCACGCCTTGTTCGGCGAATTCACCCAGAACATTGTTGAACATGTTAGACTCCAAAATACTCATGTCATATATAAGTTCATTTCGACTAGTAACTCCACGAAAACATGGCCAAACACATGAGTTCATTAAATGATCTAATGGCTAGATGCGTAAACGGGGGGACAATCCCACCATGGGTCACACCTCCTACGTCAAGTAATCAGGAGGCTGGACCAAGCAACGTTCCTCCACAAGGGATTGTTGCCCCAACAATGTCCCGAGGAGGGGCAAATCCTGTTGGTCTAGGCCCGCACCTAGGGCCGAACGTGATACAACATGAAGTAGTGTTGCCCCAAGGTTTACAAGGACATGGTCAAGACCATGTCCCATTTGTAAGGGGACCACAACCACCGTATGTAGGAGTGTCATTCAATGGCAACGATATGTTAAGAGAACAAATGATTGAGATTCTTCAAAATCAATTCATTTTGGGGATAAGGCCAATTCGGCCGAGATATCAGAAACCGTACCCGAATTGGATTGATTTAGCGTATCCATGGCCCAGAAATTACAAAATACCAGAGTTCTCTCTGTTCACGGGATCTGATGAAGTTTCCACCATATAACACATATGGCAGTTTACTCTTCAGTGTGGAGAGATGAATGATTTCCATAAACTAAGATTGTTCTATGGCTCGTTATCAAGAATAGTTTTTTCCTGGTATATTAGCCTACCACCTAATTCAGTGGAGAACTGACACCAAATGGAGCAACTGTTTTATACGCAGTTCTATAAAATCGAGTCTGAAGTAACCCTGACCGACTTGGCAAATTTGAGACAGTTGCCGGGTGAATGGGATGAAATATTTTTACAAAGATTTAAAGCGGCCCGAGGTCGATGCTATATACCCCTACCAAAAAAGAATTTGTAAAAATCGCTCAAAGTTGTCTTAACTTTGACTTGAAAAAGAAGTTCCAAGACCGAGAGTTATGAGACATTCTCCAAATCACTACTAGCATTGTAAGGTATGAACGATTATTGAGAGAAGAAGAACAGATAAATAATGCTAGTAAGGGAACTTATTATCGAAATACAAGCTATGAGATAGACGAAATGAATGTTGAATCGGCCGACCTATGTCTGGCAGAATTAATTAAGGGAAAGCCATATGTCTGTAAGACGTGGGCCGAACCACGCCCAGAGATAGAAAATGATAAAAAAGTATGAATTTTTCTTTTGACGTCACTAAAGTTGATGCCATATTCGACCAATTATATAAAGATAAACAAATTAAGTTGAATGGCCGCCACAAATTGCCAAGTCCCGACCAAGTTAGTGGCAACAAATATTGTAAGTGGCATAATGCATGGTGTCATTCAACTAACAATTGTCTTGTGTTTCGGAATGTGTTGCAGGACGCCATAGAATCTGGACGAATAACGTTCGAAAAAAGATGACAGTGGATGACAACCCGTTCCCTAAACCGTTGGAGTTGAATATGATCAATTCTGACCTCACTAAGATGAATTTTCCAAAATTTAAGCTGGTCTTAGATGAAGATAAGAACGATCAACGCCCTAGCGCTCTCGAGAGGATAGAGCCGCGCCAAAGAGGAAAGGTTCCACAAAATTTGTGTCTTCACTGCCAGAACAATATAGAATGGATGAGAGAGCTGGAAAAGACTTGTGAAACGAAGCCACCGAAAAAGGGAGCCAATAGCGTGGCAGCCGAAAAACTTCGCACCAAGGTTCTATGGAGAACACTCAAACTTCATCCAAAATATCAGGACTTTTAGGCCGAGGTTTCATCGGCCCAATGTTTGGCATTCGTACAACTAGCAAAGGAGGAGCTATCCTCCTGTGGACGAAATGACAAAGACTTAGTTGAGATGACATCAAAGGAATTACGGCCGACTGATGCGCCAGCGGTGCGAGGTGAAAGCTACCACTAGCTATAAAAAACGAGACCACGTTCTTCCAACTGACACCCCTATGAAAAGAAGGCTAGTTGTGGACGCCAAAAATGGTGAAGAGGGAATCAGTCCAGGTTTTGAAGACCAAACCAAGTTTGACCGATGAAAGAAGCGGGATGAGACAGAAGATGGAGAATCACCCATTGTTATTCAGTTTGGCAGCATGCTGCCGGTTGTGGCTAATCATTACTTGTTGTTTGAAAAGTTCAAACGGGACAATAATGAGACCCCTGAAAGGAGTGAAGATGTCTACGACGGGGAGGAGACGGGATTTGCAATACTTACCATGGAAGGGAGGTGAGTCTCAGATGACGAGCTGACAGATGTAGAAGAAGAAATAGATGTAAGAATCGAAACACGAAGAAGGGCAACAACACAAAATCGGCTTCTTAAGGAATTATATGAAGCCGGAAATCCAACCGTGGGGACACTGGGAGAAGACGTGGGACGATCCCCGTATCACGTGCTATATGGAATGCCCAAAATAAAATAGATCGTAACCAGAACAGAGAAACAGAGGATACTGGCCAATGATGCATCACACAATGTATCAGTCACGTTGCCACCTTCCGGATGGGATTAACAGTGAGGTCCACCTCGAGAGGGTGCAAGCGATGAATAAACAATAAAGATAAGAATATCTGGGAAAGTGACGTTTCTGAAATCGCCGCAGCAAATGACAAAGCATCTCCGACCTCTGTATGTTAAGGCAAAGACAAATGGAATACCAGTCACCAAAGTGTTGATCGACAACAGGGCGCCATTAACGCTATCCTAGTTAGGATGTTGGGACGATTAGCGAAGTCAGATGAAGATTTCATCCCTACGGAAGTAGTGCTCACAAGCTTCAATGGGGGAGCAACGACAGCTAAATGAGTCGTCTCATTAGACTTACAGGTATGGATTACCACTAAGATAATAATATTTTTTGTTATAGATGGACCGACCACGTATAACATGATTTTGAGATGAGATTGGATCCACGGCAGCCGATGCATTCCTTTTTCTCTCCATCAATGTTTGGTTTTTTGGAATTAGAAGGACGAAATGGAAGTGGTGTACGCCGACAATAGGCCTTTCGCAGCAGAAACAAATTCGGCAGAATATTTCATGTATAAAGGAAATTACGGACTGGCCAGAGTGTCAGACGAAACAAGAATTCTGTACCTAGTGGCAAAAAATGATGAGCCATACACCGCAGAATTATTAAATGATTTATTCGTACAAATGAGGTTAATTATAGTGGCCTTTGAAAGGCCAGCATCCAGCCATGAAACTAGTAATTCAAATGAAGAAGGGCAAACAAATTAAAGAACAAGCCGCACTCGCGGCTACCAGAGCCATCTTAATGGCTTATGTGAGGGAACAGGAAATTGAAATCGATACCAGGCTGCAATTTCGGCCTTAAAAGGGAAATTGATAACGTATCGGACATAAGACAGAATGAGAGAGGCATACGAGGTGGATTATTTGGAGGAAAGAAGAAATGAATGGGACGAACAACCAGAGGGGAAATAAGAAAATTTAGAATACACTCTGAATGAAAATCAGAAAGCAAGCATTACAAGGGCACATGATGTCTTAGAAGAAGTGGACGTGATAGATGAGAGCGACAAGCGCAATACTTATATCAGTAAGAAACTTGATGCCCAGGTACGCGAAGAACTAATCTCTCTTTTAAAAAAGTATAAAGATTGTTTTGCTTAGGACTACGAGGAAATGTCTGGTTTAAATAAAACTTTGGTAGAATATATGTTGCCTATTATACCAAACTACAAACCATATAAACAACCCCCAGAGGTTTGCACCCAATGTCATATCTGACATTAAGAAAGAAGTCGAGCGTCTTTTAAAGGTGAAATTCATCAGGACGACCATATATGTAGAATGGTTGTCAAATATCTTCCATGTCATGAAAACAAATGGAAAGTTGAGAATCTTCATAGACTTTAGAAATTTAAACTTTGCAACACCAAAAGACCAATACCCTATGCCTACGGTAGATTCTTTAGTAGACTCCATTGCATGATACCAAATGTATTCTTTCATGGATGGGTATGCAGGGTATAACCAGATCTACATCGCTGAAAATGACATCCACAAAACGGCTTTTAGATGCCCGGTGTCTTTAGGATGTTATGAGTGGATTGTGATGCCATTTGGTTTAAAAAACGCCGGGGCCACTTACCAACGGGCTATGAATTTAATCTTCAATGCCCTGATTAATGATTTTGTAGAAGTTTATATAGACGATATAGTAATTAAGTCTATGGCCGTAGGTAAGCATTTTAATCACTTGACAATGACTTTCGAACGAATGAGGAAGTTCAAACTAAACAACAAAACCCTGCCAAATGTGCTTTCGGGGTTAGCGGAGGGAAATTTTTGGGTTTTTTAGTCCATCAGTGAGGAATTGAAATTGATGTCAATAAATCTCGGGCAATCAGGGAAGCCAAACCCCAGAAGCAAAAAATAGTTGCAAAGGTTCATAGGGCAAGTCAATTTTTTAAGAAGGTTCATTTTGAATTGTGCAGGGAAAACTAAAGTCTTCTCGTCTCTATTGAGGCTAAAAGAAAAAGATGATATCGTATGGACATAAGAGCATCAAAGAGTCTTCGAAAGCCTGAAGAACTATTTAGCAAAGCCGCCGGTGATGGTACCCCTTGTGCCAGAACGGCCAATAAAACTTTACTTATCTGCTGAGGAGCAGTCCATAGCTGGAATGATCGCACATGATGATAACATGGGTGTAGAAAGATCCATTTATTATTTCAGCAGACAATTGTTGAAATATGAATGTAATTACTCTCCAATGGAGAAATTGTGTTTGGCTTTGTATTTTACATGTACTAAATTACGCGCCTATCTTAGGCCGACCAATGTGTATCTAGTTACAAAGATCAATATAGTGAAATACATGTTCTCTTGTCCAATTTTGCATCAAAGAGTGGGGTTTTGGTCTATATCGTTGTCAGAATTCGATATACGGCATAAACCGCAAAAGGTCGTAAAAAACCAGGCCCTTGCTGATTTTTTAGCTGATCACCCTTGTTTAAGCATAACTAAAGAAATGAAAATGGAAAATAGATGAATACAGCTTAAAACCATGGACGATGTACTTTGATGGGTCTAGTACATCGAATGGGACAGGAATATGAATAGCCCTTGTAAGTCCTTTAGGGGAATTATTTTGTTTCATTGTTAAATTGGATGAATATTGCACCAACAATCAGGCCGAATACGAGGCTTTAATATTTGGGTTGGAGATACTTCTTGATATGAGAGTAAGAAATGTGTATATTAAGGGAGATGAGGGCCTTTAGATGCCATAGTTCGTCAGTCATGGTATTGTTAGAAATAGCTCAAGAACTGGTTCGGTTCCGGAATCGGAACCGATTGGAACCGGAATCGTCCTGTTCCAATCGGTTCGGTTACGGTTCCAAACCGGAACCTTGGCCGGGTCTACCTGCAAGGACTGGCAAAGAGCATTAAGGGAATCACAAAGGCTTTCTTTCTTCCCCACTGAATAACGAAGCCTGACCTTCTGACTATGTATACTTCAGTAACGAGGAATAAAGGTCGCCACTTCGTTATGTAAATCTTGGAGGAATAGTCGGTTCTCCACCTGTATAGGCAAAACAAGAGAAGCCATCAGTCGAGATAGCTAAGAGGAAATCCTTTCTAGCTTGAGCATATTTTCTAGCAAGGCGGCCTGACCGATGTCCAGCAAAGTGAAAGAGGCATATTGACCAACAACCTCCCGAAGAGCTTCCAAATCCGTGGTCACTCAGGCCGATGACGAAGAAGGTTGAGACGGAGTAGAGGCTAGCCGATTGAGATGGTCCAAAATATCCTGGACCGATTGCATAAACGGATCAGACACCTGTTTACAGAAAAAAAAGATTAGCGAATGAAAACCGAAGAGGTTATGCAAAGAGAAGAGAAGTACTTACAGTTTTGGGCTCAAAAATGGAACTTGATGGCTCGTCCACAGCTGTCATAGGGACTTCATCAGGGGGTGATACGGACTTTATCCTAGGAGATGAAGGCGGATGAGCATGAGACATTTCCCGAGGAGACGACGATAAATAAATGAGGGACGATGGCCGTTCTGGTGAATGAGATCGTTGCAATGGAGGATCAAAAGAGGAAGAGCTTGGTCTGCTCGATGACTGGGTCTATGTAGAAGAATCAGAATCGGAAGAGTCAATAACATGAATAACCTCGATATCTTTATGAATTCGTCTGATGATATCGGCTTTAAAAAGAGACATAGTCTCTTCCAATATATCCAATTCGGCCGAACTAAATAGGCCATCTATATCCCTATAACTTCCCCCAATTCCCAAGGCAATACATCTATGTATCAAATGGAAAAACCGCTCAGGATGAAACCGAGAAGGCTCGTCATCCGATTCTTGCACAATGGGGACATGATTGCGCAATGGATGATATACAAAGAAGGGGTTATCCATTGAAATTTCCTCTATGAGCGGGTCCCTACTGCCCAGTACTATAGTTGATCCCGTACCTTGGGGATCGATCCTGCTCGATGGGAGTTCAGCAGCTTCAACCTCTTCTGATGGGTGTTGGATGATTGGGATTTCGGGCTTAAAAGCTTGAGCCGGCGCAGCCGTACTGGACGATTTCTCGGTCTTGGACACCTATACAAGGAACAAGAAAGAACCATATAAAAAATGGAGAATGTGAAAAGCATACCTTAGCCCGGCGGCGTAGCAAGGGCTCATTCGAATTGGAACTATGAGTCAGTGAAAGGTGTTTCCTTTTCGGATGTTTGGAATGCACTTTCTTCGGCCCAGCCTTCTCAACGGGTTTCTTCGGCCCAGCTGGTTCGGAAGGTTTAAAATATAAGGGAATGCTTGCAAAGATAATAGAAGACGACAAAGAAAAAAGCCTTTCACGGCTAGTTGGCAAAAAACAGTCAAAAATAGGATGGACAGATGTACATGGGGAGAAAGAATCGTAAGAAAAGAAAGTTAACAAAGTCCGCACTTCAGACAGGCACTGGTCGATGTCGGAGAGTGACATGACTTTGAAACGATCAGCTAGGGTAGAGGAAGAGTAGAATAATGGAAGGGGCCATCCTTGGACAATGCCGAATTGGCGAGCAATAAAATTGGGAGAATATGCCTCTACCCCAGCTTTTCCATTCGTCCCGGTCAAGATATCGTGAATCAAATCACGAGAACATAGAAATTTACGTAATATGCGATTGATCGATTCGTCCCCATCTAACTGAGGAAGCTCATGAACAAAGGAAGGGCTATCGCCCAAGGAAAAATGAAAAAGAATGGATCCGATAAAGGCCATAAAAATAATCAAAAATAGTGCGGGGAATGAGAGGAGTTGGCCCTAATTGGGCGAATAGAAGTCCGACATAAGGAAATGAACGTGTATACTCGATGGAACCAAAAATAGAGAAGTAGGCCATGAACCAAAATTGGACGAGCCAAAGAGGACCGGAAGCAATGGGTGAAAAGCCAAACCGAAGCTGTTTTTGGAGGAAGGCCAAACCTCGGTAAACATCGGCCAGAAGGAAAGAACACAGATCCAAAGGAAGGTCGTTGGCAACGTCCAAAAAAATAGGAAGATAACCCGCCACGGGTTTCTGACTGGGCACGCAAATGATATATTTGCAAAACCAGTAGTGAATGAATGTGGTGCGTTCCAGCACCGAGACCAGACCGACAGACTTAGAGAATGCACAAAAGAAAGCAGAATAAGAAGAAAATGACGAAGTGTCCATTTGGGGAGGAGGAAAACGAAAATGAGTACGGGCAGAAATGGTCACACCCAAGGGGGCCAACCATGTCAAGGCACCAATATCACGCAATATGATAGTCAAAGGGCCGGGGGGAAAAGAAAAACATTATAATCGGAAGACCAGAAAAGCAATGACATGGGAAAAAGATTGCGATCAAAAGGGGGCAGAATAAGAGAAAGCTCGATGAGAGTGAGCAAACTACTATTTTCAAGGAAAAAGTAGGTGCTACGTGCGACTTCATGCGCTGAAACCAATTTTCAAATGAAGAATTAGTCTTGGGCCAGGTACGGATGGGGTTCGACTGATTTAGGGAAGAAATGCTCAACGGTTCCGAAAAGGGCAAGGTAGAAACAAAAGGAAAAAGCTGAGCCAGTGGAGCTATGGCGATGGCATTGTTATTAAGAAAAATGGGGCCGAGAGAGCACATTCTGTGAGTCTCGTCAAGGGTGTAGATCCCAGAAACATTGACAGAAGGGTCGTCTAACGCAGTCTGGTAATCTTTGAAGGTCGAAATATTTTTCTTTTTTGGAGCAGAGGATGAGGATGCCATGGTAAATAAGTAAAAAAAAGGAGAAGTTGCAGAGAAAGTAGTGAAGGCAATAAGAGACGGTAAAATAGTAAAAAAGAAGATTTAGGTTTATATAACCGATGTAAAGGGTCGCTCTAGGACAGATGGCATGACCCGATTCGAGGGAAGAAGAAAGTACGGGAAACTAAAGGGCGGTGCCAGGTGCGATGTGATGTGGATGTGACGCGAAAAGCGGCACATTAATTGGTGCAATGATGATTTTTCGACAAGACATAATGGAAATACCACACATTTAATGAGGAAGTGATGGATTTGCATAGGAAATGTAAGAAACAGGCCTCGAGACGTGCAAATGACGGCAAAGAATGAAGACGAAAGGTCAACATGATGAATCGGTAAGGCGATCAGTGGTATGAACCCGACCTTACACGCCTGGCTAAGAAATTCCTCATCGATCTCATCTCTCGAAACGATCAAGGCGAATTTGGGTGACAATTGTTAATAGAAAATAAATTCTTCCCAAGAACGAAAAAAATGAAAGAATCAAAGGACAAAAACTAATGACGTATCTAAGAACGAACATACATGGCATCATTCTGGGGGGGACGAAGAATGATTCGGCCCAGAAAGGCTCAACCTAGAACGATTCGAAAATTGGGAAGAGAATCGTGAAGAATGAAAGAAACACTTCCAAAGCGGTTGGCCAGTTGCACACATGATCGACAATTATGGCACAAACTGGCTGTGACCTCCACGATCTAACAACTTACCAATAGTTGCACACACGATCTAGCAGTTGCATACATGATCTAACAGTCGCACACATGATCCATCAGTTACATGTGAGTAGGGGATGTAGGGGTTAGCGGCGAAACCGTTCGAGCGTTTGATAAAGTCATGCAGTATAAAAGGCTCAAGCATAGCAAGAAAAAAGAGGAGGAAAAAAGGAAGACTCAAAATGAGCAAGTAGTTTAATTTCCTAACTTTGTAATCTTTATAACTATAATCTGTGTGCTTGTGCTCATTGGAGACATTTTCTTGGAATCAATCACCCATTTCTGGGATTGTGTCTCAGGAGGTTTGAACCTTACACGCGTATTGACAAAAATTGTGCAAACTTATCATATTTATTTTATTGTTGTTCTTCCGTTTTACACATGCTTTCATCATTTTACGCATGATTCTTTACTGTTTAGTTGTTTACTCTCAATATATTTGTTATTCTGTTTTTATTATTACCATCCCGTTTTCTTTACTACCATATTCCTAGTGATGTATAATTATTGTTATTATCACTGTCTCACCATTATTGTTGTCATCATAGTAGTTAGCATGCATGATTATGTTTTGGCTTAAGTGTGATATGATTTGTTGTCATTATATCTGTTATTCACATGGTTCTGCGATTCTGATTTCACACAGTGTTGAAGAACAATCAACGAATGCAATAAGTTTTATTGAAACAGAAACTTGCAAATAAAATACAAACAAAAAACAGTAAACTTACAAAGCAAGAAATCAAAATTAACAACATAAACTTACATTGCAAGTAAACAAATCAAAAACAGCAAATTGATTTTTAATAGATTGAGGCTAGCACAGAATGCTATGTCCTATAGCAGAAATTCGCCCCTGTACGTGTGCTTGTAGTTCAATGGACGTTTGCCACCAGGATTCAACAATCTGAAAATCGAAGATTCTGCACTGAAAGTTCGATTCCTGGCGAATTTACTTGGTGTCCGTTTTCAAGATATTTCTATGGAAAATCACTTTTTGTATATCAAGGATCATATGAATATCACAAAATAGAAAACAGTTAAATGATGAATAGATGCAAAATTTTTTTCCAACTTTTCTGAAGAGTTGTGTTCTTCCGTCTTTAAAATTAAAACCACAAAAAGCAAAAAAACGTTTTCTAGCACAAGACATTTAATAAATCCCAAGAGCCCAATGCCCATCTTTAATTAATTAAATATTTATATTAAATATATTAATTAATTATAATGCAATGTCAACCAACCACTCACTTCAAGCCCAAGCCCAAGCCCAAACACAAGCTTTATTTGTCCAATTTAATATAAAAATTTATAAAACACTTGTAAACATTTCAACTTCCATTTATTTCTTAGATGTGAGACGACTCTCTCTATTTGATATACAAACTCTTACACACAGTACTTCCGGACTCCGGCCAGACTCATATCAAGTTCAGTCGGACATGGATAAAAATATCCAAATCTTGAGTACCCAAAAAGAATTTCGTCTTTCGAAGCCAGATCTGAAAAGTATATATTTTGGTTTTATTCTCCAATTGCCATTACAGTAATCTTGGATGTTGAAACTTGGATTATGTATTAATGGGCCTTTGAAAGTGCTGAGTCTGGGCTTCCTTTTGTAATGAGGCCAGTTTATTGAAATGATAAACTTTCTTTTTGGCCCCTTTAATTAAAATTATCAAAAAAGATAAAAACAATTCTAATTTTCGTTTTGCTGTATTCATATCATAAATTCGGTTAACACATGTGTGTATGTAGTGCGAACATTCTATATTTTGAAGTAACGTTTGTTTGTTTGTTTTTTTTTAATATATTGGAATTCGTTTTTCAAAAATAAACGAAATAAATAATAAAAGAGAATCAAAATAAATGACAAAATAAATATCCCTATTCCATTTGGAAAACTAATCCACTTCAATATCCAACTATAAATTTCAGTTCATAACATTAACCAATTTCACATCAATTATCAATTGATGAATTTCACATTTCAACAAGTTGAACAAACTCATTGCATATGGTAAAATGAAATTGATTAATGGAGTTATACACTTCACAAGAGAGGAAACTAAGATCAATGATATAAAAATTAGAAAGAAAAAGTCATAGGGCATGACATAAGACATTGATCCAAAGGGAATATATATATATATATATATATATAGATAGCTCATCTGATACAAGTATCCTTAAGGGCAAATAGAAGATTAATCAAAACTTATTATTATTATTTTTTTTATTAAGATATTAGGAATGAATGGTCCATGCATAACTATTTCAAAAAAAAAAAAAAAAAATCCCAAACTTGCTATTTCATTTTGAAAGTCAAGGCTCAAGAGTGGAGGACAAGAAAGGGGAATGTATTTTTTATTTTTTATTTTTTATTTTATTTAAATTTTGAATTCTGTCTGTTTTATTTTATACATCATGATAAGTCAATTTGCAAGTTCACAGTTCTTTCTTTCATGTTTATCACCTCCAAATCCCTAGAAATGAACTCCATATGATTTATAAGATCATGTGCATTTTATTCCCTTTTGAGCACAAATTTAGTTATTGTAATATTTTCAGATCATATACATGTTTTGGAGAGAAAAAAATATTACCGAGACAAAATCAAGATAAAATTAGAATAAAATTATCATTAAAAAAGACGTTGTTTTGATGATTAAAAAAATTAAAACGATGTTATTTTAATAATGATTTGATCTATGTTTACAAATGAAAACAATATCATATAGAAGTACTTCTGCCCTCGTATATACAACACTTTCAGCTCTAATATATCACGTGTCTCACAAAGGACTTTTCTTCAAATTTACTTGTTTGCACGTCTCTTACTATCTTAATTAATATTTGGGTATATTTTCTTGCAAAATTATATATATATATATATATATATATATATATATATATATATATATATATATATATATATAAATATATATAAACACTTCTCTCCATACATTTAATTATTTATTAATTTCGTCATTGGAGGTTCATTCAGGTTTCAATTCACAAGTGTAAGGTTTCCCACGTGGCAGAATTGAATTGGCCGACTGAGGGCAATTCAATTCTATGAAATGAATATTAAAATAATTATCAATAAGTACCCAAATTTGTAAAAAATAGTTGAACACGTAAGGATCGATGAGTGAGTTCTCAAAGAAAGAAGGATAGCGTGGTAGAGATATAAAAAGGTTTTGTTGATAATCTTTGTTAAGGAAATTAAAATCAAGGAATTAATCAGTTTTAATTAATTAACGCATTTAACAAATAAATCAAATGGTATACTTTTGGACTTTGAATATTAACTCCACTTGCGATTGTGACACGTAATCGAAGTTTCCAAGTTTACGTGTGATCTTTTTTTTTTTTTTTTTTTTTTTTTTACACACACACATAAACTCCGGTTGAATATGCACACATATCCGGCAACATATAACTATATACTGCCATATTTATTTTATTGTTGAAAATGAATTTTGATAATACAACACTAGAAGTATTCTAATGGTAATATAGTTGTTATATTTTGGCAGACCGGCATACCGGTCTCTGAGACCAGCATATCGATCTCGGACAAAGAGTACGAGCTGATAGACACATTCTTTATAAATTGAGCCCCAAATTCGTTTTCGCTCAGCTCTTGAACCTCCATACAAGTTATTCTAAGTCAAAAACTGAGAGTTTACAAAACCTTCATATTCAAACACTTTCGTAATCAATCTCACACACTACACCTTGATACCATTTGTAATGAGCTTAGATTTATTGAGTTAGCAACTTACACTAAATCTTCATTATCTTTGTGAGTGTCCAAGTTGCACTTTAAACTTCCATATATAAACACTTATGGTTGAGAAGTCTCTTGTTGAACCTAGGGGATAAAACTCTTTGTTGCGAGTGAGCCACGGAAAACGCGGTGTAAGTTGGGAATTCAACTTAGTGGAAAGCTTCAAGCGCGGCTTGGGGGAGTGGACGTAGGCATTGTTGACCGAACCACTATAAATCACTCGTATCAATTTTCTATATCTTTTTATTTTATTGCAACCTTAATATTATCTTTCCTTATTATTTAACATAGCTTGTGATTGAGAAATTGATTAATAAGCTTAACTGATAAAGTTACTAGCTTAGTAGCATAAAATCAGCAAGAATTTTTAATTTCCGCAATATTAGACCATTACCCAATTCACCCCCCAATTGGGTATAGAGATTCGTTTGTTGTATTTGCTTGTAGGAAATTTCAATTGGTATCAAAGCGAGATATTCTCAACAAAAACCTAACAATCCGAGAATAGATCATGGTCTCTACAAGCTATTCAACGAATCTTGCCGATGGATTTTCAACCACTAGATCTCCCTTCTACATCGGAACCGATTATAACTATTGGAAGATGAGGATGTTGAACTACCTTATTGTTGTTGATGTGCAATCATTCCGAGTGATCACACAAGGTATAAGAATTCCAATGAAGAAAGATAATATTTGCGTGGATATTCCTAAGTCTCATTTTGAATGAACCGATGAGGAATACATGCATACGAATTATGGAAGTCTTTGAAAATGGTCAATGAGGTCACAAGCCAAGTCAATGAGTCAAAGGTCAACCGGTTCATGTGTGAATTAGATAACTTCAAAAATGGAAGCCGATGAACATATTGAGCAAATGATTTCGAGATTCACAATGATTGTGAATCAACTTAGTACTTTAGGGAAAATATTGACTCTAGTGATCAAGTGAAGAAGATTCTTAGGCCACTTCCTAAAGAGTATATGATTTGCACATCCTCCATCGAAGAATCAAATAATATCAATAATTTAAAATTAGATGATTTGGTGGGAGAATTGTTGGAATATGAGATGGAGCTCAAGATTGGCTTAAGGGAAAAAGAAGAGAAGAATAAAAAAAAATTACCCTAAGTCATTTGTGAGAAAAGGAGATGATGCTAGCTCAAGTGATGAAGAAGATGATAGTGATGATTAGTTGGCACATTTGACCAAGAAATTCATTAAATCCGAAAAGAATAAAAAGAAATATCGGATGGATGAGAAGAGAGAAGATGATTGGCCATGAAAGCACAAGAAAGATAAGATTATTTATTATGACTGTGAAAAACCAGGTTATGTGGTTGCCGATTGCCCAATGAGGAGATTCAAAGGAAAATTCAAGAAGAAAAATGAAGGCAACTTGGAGCGATAATGACACTAGCTCATCCGAGGAGGAGAGTGATGAGGGAACAATAAATCTCACTTTCATGGCTATTGATGATCTACTAGAGGAAAACGATGAGGAAAAAATAAATGATTCCCTTGAATATGATGAATTACTTGACACATTTAATGAATTACATGAATTGTATGATTTTTTTAGAAAGAAGCATAAAATGATCAAAAATGAACATTCATCATTATTATATGATCATGCATCAATTGTTGAGAAAAATGATATACATGAAAAAGAAATTGCATGCTTAAAGATGAAAAGCTAAAACTAGAAAACGGTATATCTAGCATGCAATCTAACTCAAATACATGTAATTACAAATCTATTATGAATGAAATTGTTGCTTTAAATAAAAAGATTATGGATTTGCATAACACTGTAACAAAATTTACTTTGGGAAATAATAAATTTAATATGTTGATTGGATCCCAAAGATGTGCTTTCAAAAGAGAAGGATTATGACATAGGCCTTACATCAAACAAAATTTTTTGAAGGATTATTTCGTAAATACATTCAATTCCCATGCACATATCACTTTTGATGAAATGTCACATGTCATGCATGCAATATGAAATGACAAAATATTTGAGTGCATGAATAAAAATATGAATGTGAATGCATGGGTTCCGCAAGGAACCAAAATTAACCCAATGGATCCAAGAATATTTGGGGTACCAAAATGCATTTAAATGATTTTATAGGGAGAGCTTTTGGAATGATCATATATGAGAAATAAAAATTAATCCCAAAGTCTTGACAAAGATGAAGAGAGATCTCAACAAGAAAAATATTGAAACTCTACCTAAAAAATGAATGAATTTGATAATTGGTGGATTTGTCACTGAGCGGCAAATGTAATAGGTAAAATCCGTGTTTACGGAAATATTGGTACCGTTTCCTCCAACTTAATATATGTTTACTTATTTCAATTGATATGAATTGGACTTGAGTGTGAAACATACTAATGATTAAGCAATCTGAATTTAAATTGGTCAATTGGTATCATCTTATGCTTAATAAGATTATTATTCTCATTCAATATCAATTGGTATCACACATGACTTATTGGTTTATATGATATGTGTGATCCTTTTGAATGTCTAGGATTGAATATGTCTTGACATTGATTATTATTGGTTGAAAATGAAATGCATGGATATTAGCTTAACTTAGGTGATTTTAATGATCCTTGCATGAATTTTAAATTATATGGCAAAATGGGAGAATGTATAATGCTAAGTGTGAATGTTAATGAACTTTCATATGTTTTTTGTACATATATTATTTGGTATCTCATAAAACTAAATTTTTTCTCCTCAATCATTTTTTATAATGTCAAAGGGAGAGAAATAATTAGAATGAGATTAAAACTTGTATTATCCTCACTCTTGTATTAAAAGGGAAGTAAATTTATACTAACGTGTTTTGTCTAAAGTTTTATAGAGCTATATTGAAGACAATCATATATTGAGGGGGAGCAAAACCCATCAATAAATTTAGAACTCTCAAAGCTCACAAGTTTTAAAGGTTACCATCATCAAAATGGGGAGATTGTTAGCGACATATTTTCAAGATGGATTTTGATGATGCAACAATAGAAATCTTCAACGCCCATTAGCAGACAGTATAAAAAATACCGAACCAATTGGTGATGAAGAGAAATGGATGTGAAGACTCAAACGACAAACAAAGAATATCATTTGTGGTTTTAACTTAGGGCTCTCGTTGTAAAGTGAGTTATTAATTTAAGTCTCTAAGATCATAGGACATATGCATATTCATATAGATGTATTATGGTCATGTGCAAATCCTGACATTTTAACACTGAGACCGACATACCAGTCCCTCACACCGGCATACCGGTGTCTCTACTCTATTTTGAGCAGATTTGCATGCTCTCTGGAACCGAACTACTCCATACCGGTCAGTTGGAGTTTGCACAGCCACTGGAACCGCGACGGTCCATATCGGTCCCCATACCGGTGAGCACACCGACATACCGATCTCCATACCGATCAGTAATATGGTATTGTACTTTAATATTCAACGATAATATAGCCGTTATACTTTGACATACCGATATATCACCCTCTGAAACCGGCATACTAGTCTCAGACAAAGAGTATGAGCTGTTTTACACATTCTCTATAAATTGAGCCCCGAATTCATTTTTTCCCAACTCTTGAACCTTCATACAATTTCTTTTATGGAAAAAACTGAGAGTTTACAAAACCTTCATATTCATACACTCTCATACTCAAGCCCACACACTACACCTTCATATCATTTGTAGTGAGCTTAGATTTATTGGGTTAGCAACTTACACTAAATCTTCATTAGCTTTGTGAGTGCCAAAGTTGTACTTTAAACTTCCATATACAAACACTTTTGGTTGGGAAGTCCCTTGTTGAGTGAGTATATTCAATAGAACAATTTGTAAAAGGTTGTGAGTGAGCCTAGAAACAAAACTCATAGTAAGGGTTCAAAAGTGAGCCATTGGAAAACTCTTGTGTAAAGGTTTGGAGTGAAACTAGGGGACAAAGCTATTGGTTGCGAGTGAGCCACGTAAAACTCGGTTTAAGTTGTGGATTCAACTTAGTGGAAAGCTTCAAGAGCGACTTGGGGGAGTGGACGTAGGTTGGCTGAACCACTATAAATCATCGGTTACAATTTCTCTAACTCTATCTCATTATTTTATCTCAATCTTAATATATTATTTGCTAAAGCTTGTGTTTGAGAAATTGATTAATAAGTTTAATTGGTAAAGCTACTAGCTTAGTAGCATAAAATCGATTGTGATGTGGAAAACTTTCTCTAGGGCGACGAGTACAGATGACCGAGTGAAACGAATTGGCATCCATTTTGCATCAAGATGTTATTATTGCTCTGTCGTGAGACTTGATAAGTGCGGTTTATACCCACTTATTCCAGCATTCTTAGCTTATTATTTAAATCTTGTATCATTTAATATATTTTGTAGTTTATTTTATGTCTTATTTGTAGGAAGCATTGGAACATGGATCTTGGGGCATTTGTACGTATTTTGGGACCTTACGGACGCATCAGAAGCACGCGGGAAGAGCATAAACGCAGAAACCAGATTCCAGAAGAATTATCGCGCGTCGCGACATCCCATTCTGGGCGTCGGGACGTGCCTACGAAATCAGGCCATAGTGAATTCCAGTGAGTTTTGCGCCCCACAGAGCCCAAAAACACCATTTTTAGGGTTTTACATGCGCAATGACTCCAAGACTTTATTATAAATACACAAGCTCGTCCAAAAACCTAGAGGGAGGCTAATACACAACACAAAGTCACAAAACACATATTTTAGAGAGATCCAAGGCGGAGGATTGAAGAGCGACAAGAGGAGACGAATGCGGTGACGTCCGAAGAGGAAGAGATTCAATTTGGGTTTAATCATCTAGTTGCTTTCTTTAAACTCTAATGATATCCATTATGTCCATGACCCTACTTTCATTTTTTTATTATTTGGTCATGAACTAACTCCATAATTCTAGAGAATGATGCAACTAATGCTTGAACCTATGTGTTGTTTGCTAATTTAATTTATATAAAGTTTTATTGAAGTTTATTTGTATTCTCTTGCGTTTAATGCTTCTTGTTTGTTGGCCACAAATATAGATGATGCATGTTTAGAATCTATCGCTCGGGAGAGAGAGATTTTGAATAGGATCTAGAGAATATAACCTAGGAGTTTTATAGAGTTAGAGAGAATCTATAGTTCCTCTGAAGTCATTAACAAAGATTCACAAAGCGTAATGAGTTATTGATTACTAGAATTTTATAAGGATATTGAAGTCTTTAGTTGATAATATTTTCACTGTTGCTCGGGAGAGGAAGTGAATGCCTTAGGATTCTTGACTTATAAACAATGCAACTGAACAAGGATTAATTAACATGATAAAGTACATATGAGATAGTTAGGTGAAATCAAACTCTAAAATCTCTATCGAATTGGTTCCTCCTATGTAACTATATTTATATCTTATTTATTTAATTTAATCTTTAATTGTTCTCTAAATAAAGTTTGAATTATCAATTATAGTATTTAGTGTGAGTTGAACACAATTCATGTGGGTTCGACACTCTTTCACTTATCTATACTAAAACTTGACATCGTACACTTGCGGTACGATATAATATATCAAAACAGCGATCATGATTATTTTTATAAGTTTAAATCTATTAGGTTTTGGTTACAAATTTGGACCTATGTTTATCCTTTTTGTGTTCAGCTTTTTATAATTTTAGCCATGCGTACATATATAACAATGGATAGTTAAGATTCAATTACTTATAAATTCTTATTTAATAATTATCAATAATAATTTATAAAAAACACGATACAAAACTCAGCTCAATGCCAAATCCTGGTCATTTGTTTACGATTAGCCCAGTTGACGAGAGCTAGCACTTGTGTACGTTTTGAAGAATTAAAATACAATTTGTCCCACCTTCAAAAAATTAAATTAATTACTAATTATAAAACAGACAAGACTTCCACGTGCGGATTGTGAACATTTATCTTTCTG
Source organism: Zanthoxylum bungeanum (assembly GCA_019454045.1). Taxonomy (NCBI): domain Eukaryota; kingdom Viridiplantae; phylum Streptophyta; class Magnoliopsida; order Sapindales; family Rutaceae; genus Zanthoxylum; species Zanthoxylum bungeanum. Next base: position 26,082 of record SKCR01049287.1, read on the forward strand.
AACATAGATAAATCCAAAAAACACAGTACAAGCTCTTTCTTCTATATATTTAATTATATACTTACAGTGTTGATCAACTCTACAAGCTTTCCAATTTCTCCATCATCTTATAACGGTATATTTGTTAATTTTCTAAGCTTATATATTTGATACCTAATAAATACATTGTATATATCTTCTTGCATTAATAGATCAAAAATGGAGAACAAAACCTTCCCCAACATTCAACTTCCTAAAAATGGAAATCTAATTGCAGTTCTTAGTATTGATGGAGGAGGAATTCGAGGAATCATTCCAGCTGTCATTCTTGCTTACCTTGAATCTCAACTTCAGGTAACATTAATATTTCCCAAGACTGTACTTTTATATACCAAATATCTTACTTATTAAATTGATTATGTGGGCTCGTAGGAACTTGATGGTGAAGATGTAAGGCTTGCAGATTACTTTGATGTGATAGCAGGAACGAGCACAGGTGGTCTCATAACAGCTATGTTAACAGTACCGAATGGGCAAAATCGTCCATTATACGCTGTCAAAGATATAGTACCATTTTACATTAAGCATGGTCCCAAAATTTTCCCACAATTAAGGTAACGTATGTAACAGAATTAATTATTTGTTGACAAGTTTTTGATATGAGATTTGTGCAATGTGAAGTAATTAACAAACTTGTTTCTTCTTCTTAATTGTGAAATAATTAAACACAGCGGGATTCTAGCTAATTCGATTGTGAATCTAACGAGAGCTCTAACGGGAAGTAAATATGATGGGAAGTATCTTCACAAGGTGATAAAGGAGAATTTAAAGGACACGAAATTGCATCAAACTTTGACAAACGTTGTTATTCCAGTTTTCGATATCAAGAATCTTCAACCTACTATCTTCTCCTCATTTCAGGTTCATACTCTTATCTTTAATTAAAGATTGATTGGATGATAATTTAGAATTTGAATCCGGTATTGAATTGAATTGTATTGAGTTTTTTATAATCTTATGTCTGTCTGTATGATAACATATAAATTCTTTTCCGATAACTACTAATTATAATTTGTAAAATCTCACCACAAAACTTTGTTCAACAAATGTAACCGTTGCTTGTTTTGCTAGCTTGATTTAGCTCAAAATCAACAAGTCTTAGTAATTTGGGAATTAGTTAATGTGTCATGCGGCAGGTACCAGCCCGTCCAGCACTGGATGCTCAACTAGCAGACATATGCATAGGCACCTCGGCAGCACCAACTTACTTTCCTGCCTATTATTTTAAGAACACAGATGAACATGGAACTTTGAAAGAATTCAATCTCATTGATGGTGGTGTGGCGGCAAACAATCCGGTAACATTTTTTTTTGAATGAAAAAGAAAAATACAATCATCAGTGAAGTGACTGAGAACAAACATTATGGTTATTTTACTACTTTTTTCATTAGTTCACCGTTAATTGACTTTGTTGATCTTAATATTAAAATGTAATGGTTAATTAATCAACTAATGTTCAACTAACGGAAAAGTAGTAAAATATTAGATTTTGTATAACTTCAGTAATAAAAAATTATTTTATCATAAATTTAATAATAAAATATAATAGTTCAAAATTCGCAATACCGGCTTATTTTTTGTCATTAATTTAATTGTAAAATATAGGTAACTGTTGAGGAAAATATCCCACATCGGCTGAGATAAACAATTAAACTCAAAATATAAACATTGGACAACCCTCAACTCTCAAGCTGGCTTTTGGGTTGAGTTAGGCCTACAAATTTCAACATGGTATCAGTGCCACACTCATGCACGTGTGGGCCCACACTACCTGTCCACGTGACATGAACCAGAGAAAAGACCGGTTTGCACGTGAGAGGGAGTGTTGAGGAAAATATCCCACATCGGCTGAGATAAACAATTAAACTCAAAATATAAACATTGGACAACCCTCAACTCTAAAGCTGGTTTTTGGTTGGAGTTAGGCTCATGAATTTCAACAGTAACCCTAATAATATTTATGTTTGTGAAATGTGTTGTACAATATGCAGACTTTGGTTGCCATTAGCGAGGTTACGAAGCAGATAAAGAAGCATCCAGATTTCTGCCCAATCGAACCCTTGGATTATACACGTTTTCTTGTGATCTCGATAGGGACTGGCTCAAAAAAGAGTGAACACAAGTACAATGCACAAATGGCTTCTAAATGGGGAGTTTAAGTTGGTTGTATGACAATGGAGATACTCCACTGATAGATTGTTATGGTCAGGCAATTGGGGATATGGTTGATTATCACATCTCTGTTGTTTTTCAAACCCTTCAGTCAGAAGATAATTATCTCAGGATTGATGTAAGCTTTCCCCCCCCTTATTCTGATATTTCCATATTATGGTCCTATCTTATTTCCGCCATCTGAATTCAAATCTCACAGAATGTATGGGGTTTTGAAAAAAGGAAAATGTCATCTCTCTCTCGATCTTGAAACATGATGGGATTTTGGACGAAAAATGGAGTCAAATAAAAATTTCGGCATTGATTAAGTCGGTTTTTCATTTCAATTTAAAAAACGGTCAAGATTGTAGATAACTTTTTTGTCCCGAATTATAATCGGGACGAAATTATTATTGGACGAGACGTCTCGATTACTATCCTTATTAGTGTTTTAACAGTAACAATAAAGAATGCTGCAACGATCATTTACTATTACAATAGTATGGATCTAATAGATAATTATAAAAATTTAGGAACGAAAAAAATAAGGGATATTCACAGATCATTTTCCCTTTAAAAAAAAAAAAAAAAAACAATTTGTGTTTCATCCATTTAAAAAAAAAAAACTTAGCTGGCTCAATTGAGTATTATAGACAACTATTACACTTAAGACTTACAATTTTTTTTAAGAATACAGAGTCAGCTGAGGAAATGGAATGGATAATCCCCCACTAACTCAGCTGTTATATAATAGTATATTATAATTTATATTATATTAGTCTCTTTTTCTTGCAAGTTTGTGTATAATTTCTCAATAAGAAAATAAAAAATATATTTTGTATTTAAATCTAAACCAGGATGACACACTACAAGGAGACCTGACTTCTGTTGATCTAACAACAAAGAGAATTTGGAAAACCTTGTAAAAGCTGGAGACAACTTGTTGAAAAAACCAGCTTCCCGCATAAATTTGGATACGGGTTTGTACGAACCTATTCAAAATGCTGGCACCAATGAGCAAGCACTCAAACGGTAACTAATTAATTTCAATCCTGAATGTTCAAACAGTTAGTGCAGTTATATGTTCAGTGATTAGGTTTCAATACTGAGATTGTGGTGAGAACTAGATCAACTGTTATCTCTTTACTATTTATACTATCATTTCTGTTTGATGTATGCAGGTTTGCAAAAATGCTCTCCGATGAAAGGAAGCTCCGTGAATCAAAGTCCTCCAATTTGTGAATCAATTTGTCAATTTCTGTGTTCCATCAACATTATTTGTTATGCTGGTTGGTTTGAAATAAATATTGTAATAAAAGCTACACAATTCTTTGTGAGCCACTCGCTGCACGACTTGAGAGTTTTTCTTTGAACCATAACACAAGTTACATAACATCTTTCTCATCCACTATCTTGACTCTTTTAGTGTCACCCCTTAGGGGTTACCTTGGCATTATAGAGTAACCTAATTACCTAACCACCGACTTCTTGACCTTTGAAGTCTAGAATTATGGAACTTGTCCATTGTCTAGGGGAAGCCAATGGTCAAAAACAAGCTGATGGGTATCGCTCAATACTGTTCAAGAAACACTCAAAATTATAAGATTAATATATATTTGGAATTTAATTAATGGTAGTATGCCGTATATGTAGAATATTCAATTGATAAATAAAAACTAACGAATTAAGATCTCTTCTTTATTTTTTTCTCATTGTCTCTCATAATATTATCATCTAATAACATGTGACATACAACTCAATCTTAATTATCTATTTCTTTATATGTCAAACGTAAGTGGATAATAACAATAGGAGAGATATTGCAAGGATGTTAAAAATATGGCATCTATAACTTAGAGAATCCTCCCAAATGTAATTCCTCACCTAGTCTATATAAAAATTGGGCATCAACAGAGGGCAAAAAGAAAAAACCTATGCAGATAGCTACGCAAAAGCAAATTGATCATATTTGACACAATCAAATAATATATTTTTTTTAATCGGTGAAGCTTCTTCTCTTCTTTTCTTGTCCCCGACTCATATGCAACATGGATTGGCAATGTACAAGTACAGCAGTATCAAGTAAATAATGTTTACAGGAGAATTTACAAGGAGTTGCCCTCGCAAGTAGGGCAACAGCAAAGAAACTCTATGGTACAAATTAAATCAAATAGTATTTTTATAAATAAATAAACAAATGGAAATTTATCTATTTCTTACAACTAAAACTATGGAAATATTTGCTGAAAGACGGTCTCAGCATTCCCATTATATTGCACAAGAAGTTGGATGGCATCAGCCCTTGGCAAAGCAAGAAACTCGTGCACAAATTGAAAATGCACTGTTACATGATCTCTTCTGCTGTATTGTGGTATTTAAGTTCCAGAATCACAGTTGTTATTGCAACCATCACTAAGAAACAAGAAAAGTCATGATTACAGCAACACTAGGTGTGTCAAGAGCTTGAAAAATTCGCAAAAAAAAACCCTTATGTAAAATAACTCAATAATATTAAAATGGATGAGCTTAACAGCAAGAGCTCATGCGTATCATACTTGGTCTGAATAATAGTTATATCCCAAATAAAATTACCACAATAGGTATCTGGCTTCCCATTTCCTAGTAAAAATGGATTGTTCATATATAAAACTGGAAACTCATGACGAAGAAAAATCCATCAAAGGACAGCGATACATATTTAACAAAGTAGAAAATAATACCTTTCTACGGAACAAACAAGAAGCAACATACCCGAAGAAAGAAAAGCCATTACTATTACTTTTCCACCTGAAGGCATGATAAAATGAAGAGCATATTGTTGACGGGTGATTTTCGTCCCTTGGGGCAGTTTCGAGATAACTCTCCCGAGACAATTCTCCTTCAACCTTGAATTTATTTGGTTATGGGAGACCAAAAGCAAATGTAGCAAAAGGCAAAATGAACACAAGATCGACAAAGAGAGTTTTAACATGGTTCGACGGAGCTGATCCAACCTACGTCCACAGGCACAAAGTGGGGTGTTTCTTTTTATTACCAAACCGAGCTCGGCTGACCTGTTTTCTGGAAGGCCTAAAAAGAACCGAGCGGTTTTCTTTTCACTCTTTTACAAGTAATGTTCCCTCATTCGTTACAAATTTTGCTATCTCCTACAAATGAAACTAACTTTCCTTTATATACTGAGAGAATTACAACACTATTCCCATGCTTTCTTGATGTCATCCACATGATTCTCTGGCTGATTGACGGGCTCTCTGCCCCAAGACTGTCTTCGCCGAAAGCAAACCTGTCACCTGACGGCTTGTCACATCGCCCTATTTTATACACTGTCACACGAAACATAATGAAACCAGCCTGTAAAAAGCTTTCAAACTGTGGTGTATGCTAGAAGGAAAAGTCAAAATTACCCCGATCATATGTCGGACTTCAAGAGGTCGGCCAAATGATCTGTCGAATTACCCAAACTGCCTCCGTCCTGACCCAAAATACCCGAGCTCATCATCCCGATCCAGGAGGAAAGACAGTGTCGAACCGAGCTACCGAGCTAAAGTGGTCGGTCTCGGCTCTGATGTTGTCGGTCTTTGAGACTTGTTCCAGGCTCTGTCCTCAGGTCGGCCAGATCCGGAAAACCGGGTCCGAACACTATGCCTGGCCGAAGAGTGACCCGAACCTTCTGAACACCCGTCTTGCCAAAAGGAGAAAACCCATCTCTGCCATTGCCGACCTGTTCAAATACTTGTTACAAAAAACACCATCAACACATATAATACCAGTTTCAGACCCGTCCCCTGATGAATACTAAAAAATGTATATTTATTAAAAGAAAAATTAATCATTTTACATTTATACTTTCATTAAGTCCATTAATTTAACATATTTGTTAAATAATAATTATATTTATGTTTATTGTGATTTTTATCTTTTATGTAGGTAAAATAGTACTTTAGATGCATATCTAGAAAAATATACTTCACATTTGGATTTTGGAGGCTGGAAACTTAATAGAGTGTTCTAACAATGTACAACTTTGGAAATTCCAGCCCTACGCAATGTTCATAATTTTTTACTCCGATATCGGATTGAGGCGATTGTAGTTTCAGATGAAAGAAGACTCAAATATCTACAACTTTGATGTTGACAAGATTTCATAATTCTGAAGTTTTCAAGGTCGAAATTGATGAAAGTTTCAAAGTGTGTTATATATAATTATTAAAGTCAAATCGCAAAAAATAAAAAATAAAAAAAAACATATATATATTTTTGATGGCAATCCACCAAAAGTGGATTGCCACCAAACACGTTTCCACCAAACATGCTTGCATGTTTGGTGGATTTTGCAAGAGGTGATCTACAATTAATTTCTACAGTCTGGATTCCATTGTTTTCTTTGAAAATTTGTTGATTTCTAGCTCTTGTGTGTTTTAATTTTTTTAAAGCTTTCTTGTATTTTCTTTTTCTTTCAGTAATAAAATTATGTGTGTTTTTATTCAAATTATGAGTAGCTAATTTCTTTTTGCTGGGGTAAAATGGTGAAGATTTTAATATGAAAATATAGATTAATCTCACTTTATAATATATAAATTATCAATATTATTGTCACACCCGTCCCCTTAGGTAGGGTAGGGGTGAGACGGAGACGCGAAACAGATAAAATTTTCCTTGTAAAATGGACTAATTCTCAAAATACAAAAAAAAAAAAATTAAATTTGAATAATATCCTCATATTTATAGGATCTCTATGATCCAACTCAAATGATCATCCATAATAAAATGCAAATACTTCATGTATCAAAAGTAGGCTCAGTGCCTATAACCAAATTCACTCAAGAAAGACATATCTAGAACCATAATCCCAAAACATAACAAAGACACTCTACTGTTGACACTACCTTTCTCTACTGTCAGAAAATGGCGATGAAACATCAGATGACAAAAGGAAGATCTACTAATCTGCTTAACATGTAAAATTTAAAGGAAGTAACAAGATGGATCAAATAAGTCTTTCATAATATAAATAAAAACATAAAGCTATAAACTGATATATATATATATATAATATATATATATATATATATATATATATATATAATATATATATATATATATAACATTTACTTGAAATCATAAATCTCATTTCTCATAAATATCATTCTGCAAAAGAATACTCTGTAAAAATAAAGATGTTCATTCATCTATATGCACACTCGTGACAATACGACAAAACTGGTAACATGGGGCATCCCCACTGCAATAACTGACATCCGGAGCAAATCTAGCAACATGAGACCTCGTCTTACGGCAAATCATCTGACACGTATAAGTACATAGAGTGTATCATAACATAAAAATCATTTCTAAAATACATGCTCATATATCTCAAATCATGAAAATTTCTCATATATCACAACTAATGATTTTAACATAATCAATATTCGATCCATTCTTTTATAGAAAGATATAAACTTTCTAAAACTAAATCATTTTATGCATTATCTTGAAAATTCATTTAAGAAAACATACATACTATAAACTTTGGAAAACATCAATGTTACAAGCTTATCCACACACCTAGTGAGCTGATTATAGAGAAAGATACTATGTAGCAGGACCATCTCCGCCAACGGTATCACGATCACCTAAAAAGACAAAAGAATTTACGATAATGGATATAATCCTAACTAGAATATATGAAAGAATATGCAAGAAACGAGGCTCAGTCGCTCTTGTAATCCTAACGAAATTTCGGCAGCGTTCCATTTATAATACAGATTTCCATTATATAATCCATAATCATCAAACTTACATTCATATTCTACTCACAACATACACATCCAAAATTCAAATCAACATTAATAGCGCACATCTCGGGGTTACAATAGCTTCCCGCACACAATCTTACTTGATCATATTCTCCGATTAAATTTTTCATTCACTTCTAACCACAAGGTAATCATTAAATAGTCTAAGCAATTGAATTAATCATACTTTAAAGCAAATTCCGTTCCGAAATACATAACATATATAAACCAAATATAATGACAAATTATACGAGAATCAAGATTAGGAGGTTCGTTACTACTCAGAATGGTCGGGAAATCACAGAGGAAGACTCAGGAAGTCGGCAAGAACACTCCGCGTGAGCGCCATGCGCCAATCAAAATCTAAATTTTCCGACAGTCGAGCGTTCGTCTCCCCCTCATGGTCCCAATGCTGCTGACAGTTTGTCAAACGGAATTCTAGATCAACGATAAATCAAGAAAAACCATAAAAAATTCCTTACTGAAAAATCTACGAAAATTGGAAGTTTCCCAAGATGAAACCACCATCAAAATGATCCATTTATCGAGATATATGTTTCCCCAAAAGACTTGAACGAAATCGGCTCCGGATCGGACGGATCGGGGCTAAAACTCTATATTTTCTTTTTTTTTTCTTTCTCTCTCTCCTATTTTCTCACGATTGCTCACTGGAAAAGAAGGAAAATGTGCATTTTTTATACTACATGGAAAATATCATTTGCCACCCCTCAACTTATCCCTTTGATCATTTTTAATTCCAACTTTTGTAAACTAAATAATTTAGTCCCTAAATTTCCACACCAAAATTGATAAATTAAAATATGGGTAAAATAAATTTGGGGTGCTACAATTACCCAGTTAATTTAATTCAGGAATTAATTATGCCAAAATAAATAAAACCTGTCATGACCCCCTCCCTAGAGCGGGCCCAACCCTAGAAAGAGGTTCACATACTTCTTTAATTCGAGCATTCTATATGTCATACAAGTCAAACAAATATGCACAAATAATACTTTCACAAATTTTACAAGTCACTTAATATCTCTCCAATATTATGGTTTACAACACAAATCTAAAAATATACAAATGATGACTTAAATGTCTGGACCAACCCGAAAAATAACTATGGCACGTGGATCAAAACCTAGTACTGCTACTGCTATGGCTATGCTGGCGAACTACTTGGAATGTTTGGGGAAAATGGGAGTGAGCTTAAAGAGCTCAGTAAGTAAAACACTCATACTCTCAACATGACCTCACCAACAAAATAGGAATATATATTTATAATATAATATATGAAAATAACATATACTATAATATCATCTCAAGCAATCATCCCACAACAATACAAACATCCATCAAACATGGTTGCTAATCCGGGTCCAGTATAATAGTGGATTGAAACCAATGGAAGAGTCTCTCTCATACTCCCAAGGTTTCCCACCATATCATCTCGCAAAATATATGTGAGTGTGTTAAAACCAATGGGAGAGTCCCTCTCATACTCCCAAGGTTTTTCACCATATAATCTCGCAAAATATCTCATCACATCTCATCTCATTTCCGCCCACTATTATTCAAAACCCAACAGCATAACACAACAACACACATCATCCAATACAATCACATCTTATATTCAATACATCAATCTCATCTCAACAATCATGAAATCATATTTCTCATGCTTCCAATAACTCAATATAATATCTCCACAAATTATATATATATTATATATATATATATATATATATATATATATATATATATATAATATATATATATATAATTATAATTATACCAATATATTTATATATGGACTTTCACAACAACCATCAATCAACAAAAAATTTTGTTAAGGGAATAAACATGCATTGTACTTACCTCTATCCACGCAAAAGTCCTTAATATGTCTATATCCTCGCTAAGAATCTGAAAAATATAAAATTACAATCAGGTCCCTCAATTTTCCAAAATTATGATTTTACCTCTAAACTTTCTAAATTTCTATTTTAGCCCCTAAACTTTCTTACTATGTCCATAAAGTCCTCAAGCTCTCAATTATTACCTATTAACCCATGAAAAACAGAAGTAACATTTTTATCCTCTTAGTTAAAAAAATATACAATTAAGTCCAAATCTTCCAAATTCTATCATTTAAACCCCCGAAATGGTATTAATCACATACCGAGCTCCAACGACCTCTAAATCTCACAACGAAGGAGCCGCTGGTCAGAATATGTCTCAAGGATCCCAGTGATGGTGGTGGTGGGGACTGAAATACGACAGTTATTGATGATCAATTAAACACCGATAACTACCATATTTTGCTCGTTTCTCAACAACCGAAGGTCCGATTTGGGCAAACGAAGTGTTCAATTTGTGTATCTCGATGAGGAGAATATTCTGGTCAGGGAGGTGTCGAACACGCATGACGGTGCTGGAGCGCGTGGTGACGATAGCAGGCGGCGCGTGAGGGTTCGTGGCTGGGAATCACGGCGGCGGTCCAGCGGCGTTGGATTCCTCTCATCGAGAGGATTCTCCAGATGTGGTCACTTGCCAGAAACGAAGCTCATATGACATCAAACGAAGCATTTCTCTCTCTTAGATACATTTTTTCTCTCTAGAAATTCTCCCATAATTACTCTCGATTTCTCTCTAAAAAACTCCCCAAAATTATTCTCATAACTCTGGAATTTATCTTCAACACTCTCTTCCTTAGTTACTGTCTAAATCCATAAATCTTGCTTGGTGAATGGAGTTGAAGATGAACAAAGACCTTAAGAAAATCCCTCCAAAAGAAAAGTTCTCAACAGAAGCATTAAAACTAGCACCACCTCTTATTAGGTCCAACACATTCTTCTCTGCATACTCACTCTCCCCCTCATCTGCTATGTTGCTGCCATGAAGAGATAACAATGATGATTTTTATTATTATTATTAGAAGTGGCTAGGTGGTGATATGAGTGGTTGTTAATGATTTGAGTTTTTGAGGAAAAAGAGAGACAAAAGTAAGTGGGTGTGTTTGGATAATGGATATAATAATTTGCATGGTATGTGATATTACAATCTACCCACCTGACCGGCGTAATCACACACGTATAACGCAAGCGCACGTATCGTTCAAGTAGTATAAAATGTATCGATCCCATGAGGACTTAATACCTAAGCTATTAATTTATGAAGCCAAATATTTACGAGTATCTAATAGATTGGTTATTTGATTGGATGGTGACTTTAAATTAAAGATGAATAAATAAAATAGTGCGGAAGTAAATCAAGGGAAAATTCAATATTAAGAAACTATCTAGGGTCGTGAATCCTTCCAATATCTTTTAAAGATGAAATGGTTATCTCATGTTTGTGTAATATATTGGTTTACTAACCTAGAACACGAAATTATGCAAAAGCCTCTGTCGATGGTCAGCTGCAAATACCCAGTGTAACCCAATTAATCATATGTCTATGTCAACCAAGTTATCTGAATTCATTAAGATTAAGTTCCAATTATGGCTACCCCCGCCCGGCAGGTATATGTCTATCCTGTAAGGAAATCTATTCAAGGGTTATATATCCTCAAGGAAGATCGTGGGCTATTAAGTCTAAGGCTGAAACCTAAAATTCCTTTGTCAAGTTTATTTTAAGTTTACCACATCAATCTTATTAATGGCCAGTTAACAAGAAGCATTAAGCTTAAGACTTAATAAATAAACCTTTGTATTACCCAAACTATAAAATAACCCATTATAAACCAGTGATATTGGAATTCATCACAACCCCAGATGACGAGTTTAGTTACGACATATATCTAAGGCTAGTAAAAGCTTAAATAAAGTAAATGACATAAAGTAAGTGCTGGAAATTAAAAATGTAAATAAAACAATAAAGAAAATGTTGGGGGTTAGATGATCCACTTTTATTACTTCTATTTAGATATCTCATTTATTATAATATATAAACTTTGCGTGATATTACCAACCGACCATTTAGGCGGTATACTTATTAAGTCAAATTTATAATTAATTCCAACCGATCATACAGGCGGTATCCATGTTTAGTCAGGTTTAAAATTAGATACAATCTTCTTAGTATTCTTAAGGAATTCCTTAGAAGAAAGTATGAATTGAATTCTAAAATTCGGCCTTAATTTATAGGGAAATTTTATGCCTCTACGTCGCGAAACATGCAACCTTGCACGTCGCGACGTGCCGTTGATTGTTGACACGTTGCACGGCTTTTGCGGAGATGGTTACACGTGGCGTCAGCAAAATTATTAGCTGAATTATTGGCTTGGCGTCGCGACGCATAAGGGTATGCGCGTCGCGACGCTGACGTAAACATGACGTAAGCAATGATGTGTTTCAATGAAGAGTGTCGGCAGCATGTGATGGTGAAACGTGTCTGGCGTACGTTAGCACTCTCCGACGCATGTTAGCAGACGACACATTTTAGCATGGTGCATTTTAGCAAACGGCGCATTTTAGCAAACAACGTATTTTAGCAGAAAATTTACAATTTTGCCCTTTTTGTCCATTTTTCACTATTTTGGCCCCGAATTGATTCTAGAGAGTCCTGTTATTTTATTTATCTACAAAATACCACAAAACACATCAAAATATTCACAAAACTCAAGAAACTATACAAAACATAAAGTCAAATGAGTGGGAAATAGTGATCTATTTACCACTCATCACACCCACAAACCTAACATTTTGCTAGTCATCGTGCAAAACAACAAAATAAAATAACATAAACATCTTAAAAAAAATTAAACTAAGCCACTTTCGTAGGGATCACAGTTGCATTTTAGCATATGCAACAAGCCTTTAACCCCTAGGTGTCCTTGGTGGACGAGTTGTAGTCTCGTGAGGGCTTACAGCAACGATACCCACAAATGTCAATATAAAACTAATGCACACAGCAAAAAGACAGAGAAAAGAGAATAAACAAGTTAGTGACTAAACAAGTGAAACTTCTTGTCAAAGTTAATAGTTGCTTTCTTTCTTTCTTTCTAAATTACCGAATAAGTAAATTCTGCGATTATTTTTACCATTCTCCATATACACAACCATCAAAGTATTAATCAACTTATTATGCCCACAATATTTATAAGTGTAGTTGAAAAGAGAGTAATATTTTTGTCCTAAAGTTATATCAGACTTCACACATTTTTTAGCAATGGAATATTTTTCTGAAATATTTTTTTTTTTTGCGAAAAATAAATAAAGCAACATCTTCAATCCATGTAGCGAGCTTTGGGCCAGTGACTCCCAAACCAGTTGGCTTTAGAACACTAGGTGTTAAGACACCCC